>OZ023267.1:62821600-63011600 GCA_964006375.1 Tillus elongatus | reverse complement strand
TGACGTACTACCAATTTTAAAAAAACATAGTTCTCACATGTGTTACTTGTTTTTTTTTAATTATTGATTTATTAGTTATATAAATATCTGGCATTCGCCTTTAGAAATCATTAAAATGTATCATTACACACAGGTATTCCATTAAAAGGAGTCTATGACGTCATAATCTGTGAATTTTACATACCGATTAGGTTTTTTCTGTACTAATTCAAATGTGCTTTTTTTTGTTTTGTTATGAGAACAAAAAGTAACAATAAATTTGTTCATTAATTGTTGTTGGCATCACTTGTAAAACGGTTTCATACTAAATAGATATTTCTTCTCTGGCTTCATAAGTGTTTGTTTTCTTCTCTACGACCGGTTTGACCTTTTACAGCATCGTTAAGACAGAATAATTTTTATGATGCCTGACGATACTGTAAAAGGCGAAACTGATCGAAGAGAAGACAACAAACGTTTCTGAAGCCAGATCTGTATTTAATAAGTTTGTGTTTGATGCGTTATGTTTTGGACAATGTACTTAACGAGCATGTTTAAAGCAAATCTATATAAATATAAAATTAAATGCTGTTGTTGCTAAGTGTTGTTATTATTTTCGGAGATACAAAATTTTTGGAAAAAATTGGTGACATCGAACTGACCAACGAACTAATCCAAGCTTTTTACAAAATACACGTCCCAAGTTTGATTAAAATTGGTTAATTATTGTTATCTAAATAATGGGGAAAATTAAAAAACAAACTTTTTGATATAAAAATCACAACCCTATCGTTATACCTCTTCAAGGGTGGCTACCCTTTCGAAATTTGAAATTGGATGGTGGGTAGTGTGATACATTTTTAAAGCTAATCCAATTCTCTATTCAGCAACACCAATTTTTTTGTAGGAATAAATAAAGTGTGTAGTAGCATTTTTATTATCTGTAACGCCTAGCACAAGTGAAGCGTATAAAGAATAACATAGTTCAGTCTTATCTAATCAACTGTTCGAAATACCCGCTTTCTTGTGCCTGACAATATCCCAAACGGCCAACAAATTCTTGTTGGACTTTATTTATAATCTCTGGAGAAATGTTGGTACATTCAGTTCTAATTCTTCTTTTTAATTCGTCAATAGTATATGGTTTACTTTTGAATAACACATTCTTTAAATGACCCACAGAAAAAAGTCTAAGATTCTAAGGGAGTTCGGTTAGATGATCTTGCTGGCCACTTGATTGCATCACCCCTCCCAATCCATCTGTTGGCAAATTTTTGAACTAGATACTGTCGAACATTAACGTCATAATGCGGGGGTGGTGGGGGACTATCTTGTTGATAACACAGGTTATGATTTACCATACCAGCATTGGGTCCATCAGGAAATAAGTTCAATAACGTCGGAATGAGATATTGCTGTAAAATTATAGATATCTTTGTCCATTTATAGTTCCATCAAAACAGTAGGGACCAATAATACTACCCCTGACAATTCCCGCCCAAACATTTACCTTTTGTGGATATTGTGTGTGATTCTGTCGCATCCATCTTGGATTTTCCCTTGCCCAATATCTGCAGTTTTGACGGTTAACTTCTGCATGTAGTGTAAAAGTAGATTCGTAGGAAAACAGAATATTCGGTACTTGCAAAGAGTTTTCATTACATTTATCTATTAATGTTGCACAAAACTGCTACCTTCGGTCTGGATCGTCATCGAATAACTTCTGCAAAGGCTGTCTAAAATTTAATTCCATTGTCTCCGCCAATTTGCCGAACACTACTGTGGGGATTCTCTTCCACCGCCAATAAGACGGTTAATTTCACTTATATACCGGCGACCTGTTTTCGGAAAATCTTCCACGCTAGACGTTTCTCAAAATTTCTTATCTATTCGACTCACTGTTGACTGATTGATAGACATATCCGGATATTTAGTATTAAACAGAATACACACATCTGCCTGAGTCTGGATCCTGTCACCATAACCAATCGTCATTAGAACTTCAAATCTTTAATAATTAATTTGAAAACGTAAAAGTTGAAAATTATACGTATTCACTTTGTATCAAAACCAAAACGTAAATTTATTTCCACGTATTATCAGATTGTATCGCAAAAAATTATCAAACTTATGCTTGACTACTTTTTAGGGCACATGTCACACAGCAGATAATTGTTATCATCAGTCGATTGTTACAGATACAACATAGTATACAACAAAATCTCTAGATTTTTTTTTGTACAAGAAGCCCAACATTTTGAACATTGTTTACAGACTTTGAGATATCGAAGTATCATATCAGCATCATAGTATAAGACTGGACTATGTAATTTTCTACAGGCTTCACTTGTGTTATGTGTTACTGATAATAAAAATGTTATTACTCATTTTATTCCTACAAACAAAAATTCAGTTCAACACAGTGTTAGTCCGCTCGGAAAACCAACCCAGAACCGTTTGCTTTATAGCATGTCCTCTCTACAAACACTACGAGGGCGAAAGATAGATAGATAGAAACTACTGAATTAACATAATCTCATATATCACACTTATTTTAAAATTTACTGGAGTTTATTAAAGCCTAGATCATTCCTGTGAGTCCAATCAGCATTTGCAATTCATAAAATTACAGAATTGCAATTATGTTCGAAAAAATTCAAATTTGAATATTTGTTGACCAGCCTCTTGACGTGTGTTCAAAACTTCTTGGTTCATCTGGATTCTACAAAAAAAGTTTGCAGTACCAGGCCTTCCAGTCCTCAGACTATTAGGTACCCCAGTAATGCAGGTAAGTTTAATATAAGTAGGTACTAGAATTAATAGTGTGATTTTTAGGTTGATTAAATTGTTTTAACTGTGTATCCGACTCACCAAAACAAGCACTTACTTTTTTAATTCAAGAAAAAATGAAAGATATACTGACTTTAAAATGTAGAAAACTTAAAAAACTAAGTCCCTGTGGGAAATAATGCATGAAATTACTGAGTTTAGCACCTTTAAAGTAGTAAGTACAATTGGAGAACCCAAATCACCACAACACATTGTGGTGTGGTGATTTGGGTTCTCCAATTGTACTTATTAGTGCTAATCACAGGTTCTAGTTTTCACATAGTGACCTTTAAAGTAGATCAATTGCTCGAAGTTACCTCTTATGTTTTAAACTTGTGCAAAACCTAATCAAGAGGCTGTGTCGACTCGTAATGGAGAATTAGGTTTGCCTATAATTATTGCAGCGGCTTGGATTTATCGGTGAATTATTGATTCTATCTAATGCCTAATATTTTTTATTGAATGTGGAAAATTAGTGCTCAAAAGCACGTTGGATGTGAAAGGGATAAAACACATTTTCCCGAAGGGTTTTCCGCATCTTATATTGGCCCACTTCTGACGCACAATTTCCCGCGTACTTGTTGGATTTTCCTCGATTAAATTTATACTTTCTTTAGAGAAAAAAATACGAGGTACTAGAGGTCAAAATACCAAAGTAATATACAATAAACTCTCGATTATCCGGTCTAATGGGGCGATCGGCAACACGGATAATACGAACATAATATATATATATATATATATATATATATATATATATATATATATATATATATATATATATACACTCACACTAAAATAATAAAGGTTCAATGAAAAACTTACAGTAGATCAATTATGATGCTTTCAAGTTTTTGTTTCATGGTTAAAACCTGTCTTTTCCGTTTCAGCAACATGCTGTAGGTATGTATACCGAATTTAATACAAAATAGACAGTGAACGCACAAACTAGCTTTGCGATAGAGAATCAACTGACGAACTAAGTAATTTCGGTAACCTTCATAAATTGAAAAGAAAGTGCATATAGAATGTTTAACAGCTGTGCCTTTCTCAAGAAAATTTAATTTTGTTCCTTTTTGCCCTGCCGCCTGTGCAGTTTCAAATAAGATTAAGTGTAAGGGGCAATTAAAATTTATGACAAGGATATAAATCTCTCTCGGCGATGACAAGGATATAAATCTCTCTCGGCGTTCTTATTGTAGTGACAGTGGCACGTTTCGAGATAAATAGAAATTCATCACAAGCAAATAAGCAATCTGTGACAGTTTATGATGCATATACATAATACTACGACACGCTAGATTAAAATCGTATGTACCTATGATGAGCTACACATATTGAGTCACTTGTCAGACACATAACACTCGTCCTTGCGTCAAGGATTTAAAAGGGTGGTAGAAAAGATGAGAGAAGAAAATTGCTTGCTAAAAGATATTTAGAGCGGAACGGCAAAATACGTTGGACTTATTGATACATAATAACTTTTTCACAGAATTACTTGACACATACTTAGAAAAGGGGGGAATCTACACCAAGAGGAAAAGCTGGCACAATGGAACAATGATTGCGACGACATCGCCTTTAGACTGGGATGATTATTCTAATACAAAATAGCGACCTTTAATATGTTCATTACTGCTTGAGACTACAATCCTAAAGATGAAGTATGTAGATATTTAACATATTCAACTATAATTTAGTAAGTAGATTATTAGATTGTAGTTTGTGTTATTAAATAAACTTCATTTTTAGTAAATTTTCTTAAAAAAAAATTCTCTAATGAGAGCTAATTAGCCCCCTAGAACGCATATCCTGGGTCAGTTTGAATTTATATATATATATATATATATATATATATATATATATATATATATATATATATATATATATATATATATATATATATATATATATGTATCACACCGATAACTCAAAAAATAATAAGCCGATCTTGATCAAATTTAGTGATTACCTTCCTTTTGCAAGTGGCTTGGATAAGTTCGTTACCCAGGAAAATCGGCCAAGGTTTTCGCGGAAAATTTTATGTTTTCTTTCTAAAAAAATTATATATCCGGAATTCACAAAGTAAGGGCAACCAAATTTGGTACGCGTATTTGTATTACAAAGAGTGAAACATGTACCAAAATTTAGGTCTCTAAGTTTAAAGACAAAAAAGTTAAGGGCAGCTAAAGAAACAAATTTTGGAGTTTTTCTCAAAACGTCAAACTTGCAATTTGAAACGTCAAAATTGGCAATGTTTAGGCAAAGAACGTGAAACAAATACGGATTGTGAAAAGAAAATGTTGCAAGAAGAGGGTTCTGCGAACCCTTAGGTTTCAGATTCAACCATGATTGCCCTTCATTTTACTAAAATGTTTACAGAAAATTCATTTCCAATAGATCCTTTCTCTGATGCTTTGGCTGTCAGTTTAGTTAAGTTGATGCTTTCGCTGTAGGTTTAGTGAAGTTTATGGTTTAACGGTCTATAATTTTTAGCTAATTTGCGTAGAACAAATTCGTTAATGCATGTTTGTAAGAAAAAAACTGGACGCAGTAAGTGCGTTTTGGTAGCGAATTTTTATCAAATCCTTCAAATTTCAATAACTCAATTTGATATTAACGTAAGTTTTGTTGGCTAGGAAACCAACATTTAACTTTATTTTCGGAAAATTTGTGTATATTTTCAAACAATAAGTAATTTAGATAAAATATAGTACACTGTTTCTACTACATAGGCTATACCGGTAATCAGATTGATACCTGCTCGCATTTGCTATTAAAAACATTTTTATGTTACTTCAACGAAGTAACGTCTGAACGTATACGAATTGCATTGTCAAAGCGGCCTTATCTCTATTTTTCATGAACGGTCTTTTTTTAAGCAGTAAGGATGTCCTGATATGTCTAAAGTATCACGACCAACAGCTTACTATATTCCATTTAAAAGAACAGTAAAATCAACGACAAACAGTTTATCCTTTCAAACCCCCTTTAAATTAAATTTTTTACATAAAAGAACTAGGTTCATTGGCTACTGATTTTACCCATAGTGCCAGCCAAACTCGGTTATTATAGTAATGAAACAAACTAGCAAGCTGGAGACAGCATCAACAAGCATTGTCATTTCTAATCATTTCGCCTCCTGTATGGCTTCACGGATTTGGCCAAGTCTTCGACAATGGCAAAGTAACTGCTCTATAGTTGCAGTCTAGTTCTGCATTGGGCATTCCTTCCATACAGGATTCATCACTATCCTCAGTTTTGCACGTTATGCTTCCCAGAACAAAGTGACCGGCGAGTCACTATGTTGCTTGAAAATTCGCTTGAAAACTGTCACTGACAATCTCAGTAAATTATTGAAGCAGTCGGCATAGCGGGTTCAGCATTGCGCTACCCAGTCGAACGTGCGCGTCTGGTTCTGAGCATGGTAATGCAGTGTTCATTTATGAGGTTTAACAACATACCAGATGTCGAAGGCATAGCAGGTTAAAAACTCCACCTCATGTATATTTTCTGTTTTGTCATTTACAGTGTTGTATGACAATCATTTAATTCCAAACAGACACATTCTTGTTTGCTTTATGAAATCTTTAGCTGTCTCATTTTGTTAAAGTAACAGCTTATAAAACTAAACATGTTGTTTAATCAATGTCAAGCAAAACCTTTGTTGGTCTGACGTACTCTGAATTTCTTAAGAAAAAACATATCCCCACGGTGCCCAAAGTAGTTGAGGAGCATTATAAAAGCAAATGGAACCAACGATGCCTCAATTGTTTTGAGCGGTTTATGTGAGAAAAGCTAGTGTTCAAATTGTGTAAAAGGTCAAGTTTCACTCAAAATCTTTAGTCTGCAATAGCCTATGCGTCTGAGAAATAATTTCTGCTTTTTCCTTTTCTGGAACTATGTTGCATGATGTCCGTAGCATGCGCAATACTAAAGTTATTTGACATTAAAAGTTAACGATTATATAATTTTCAAAATAAAAATAATGTAGCATAACTATCTTAGGTAGACGTGGCAATAGCAACTTTTCGATAAAAATTCAAGTTTTCGGTGTTAGACATTTAAAATCATGTTGGAATGTGAAAGTCTCCAATAGTATACTTAATGATAAATGCTTTGATAAAAGTTATGTTTTCAAAACATTGTAGATAAGAAATAAAGCAAACAACTTTGTAAAGTGGATTCGTGATAAATTGAGTCCCATGGAAGCAGCGGTTTTTAGTGTATTTGTATAACTCCTTTGCATGTTGTAACATCATTTGCAACGTTCACGCGTCTATTCAAAATTTGAGTCCTTAGAAAGTGTCTTGAACAAAACCATATTTGGGCAACAGAAGCACCCAAACTTAAAATTAAAGGTGGTGACGGCAAGATTCAATTTCATCAACCTGGTTGAGTGTTGAAATGACCGGAAAACGACGTCGCGCAAAAGATATTACTGAGAAAGAAATGACAAAACAGTTATTTTCTATATACTCTGATAGCAAAGCTGCGTTTAATGCACACTGTTCCGTGGGGACTAATTCACAACAGTATGGGATTAATTTACTATTTTTAGATGAAATATTATCAACCTGGTTGAGTGCCAAAATGGTCGCAATATAACGTTGCGTAAAAGAAACTACTAAGCAAGGAACGAAGGAAAAGTTCATTGCCGCATACTCTGATAGCCAAGCTGCACGCTTAATACACTGAGCACATCGGATGGTATGTTAGAAAATCTGACCCCTCATCAGCTCTGATTATGTATCATATGCATACAGGACAAAAAAACACTTTCAGAATGCCAAAACAATACATCCAGTTTACAACTTCAAAACCATCAAATCCACGAAGCTCTCGAGATCGAAAAAATCCCGATTGCGTAAACAAGAGACATGATGGTCTTCGACTTCCGATTACCTGGAACCCTATTATACCCTAATTGCAAACATATAAGGTGAGCAATGAAACAACAGACACTTTTGCTGCCTTTTGCCTGACCTAACAAATACTTTTAATCCGCTCAAGTACCTGACATCATAAACATTATAGACCCGACTAATGACACCGAGCGACAGACAAATCTCTCAGGTTGAACACACCGAGACCTTAGAGACGATCTGCCGTTAGATTTATGGAGTAGGCAGATAGAGGCCCCGTAATCAAACAGAAAGCGAAAGGAGACATGGTGGCTGCAAAGCTAGGGCTCTGCTGCCAAATACCGGTGGACCAAAACCTGGGAGAAGGAGAGTGCTGAGTAGTGTGGTAAACTCAATTATACTGTATGGCGCACCAGCATAGAAGGCCGTGTTGTCATAGACAAGGTGTAGAAAATAATCGGGGAGGCGCAGAGGAAGGTAGGTCTCTTTAAAAATTACAAATTGCAATAGTTAGAAAAGCTTTCCAGAGGAAAAAGTAATTCATATTTAGAAATGCAATGTATTTGTCAAATTATAAACGTGGCAGGTATTTTTCCCTATTAATAAGCCTATTTCGTTTTAGTCAACCTACTCGGAACTGGTTTTTCCAATAACAAAAAAGAGTTTTTAATGAAAAGTCGCTAATTTCAACAGTAAAAAAAATCCGCAGAAAATTATAATTTTAGACCTCACGGTGACAAAGTTATGCAGACGTTTTATAGAAAAATGAGATCTGTGTCCAAACGTATGAAATCTGGACACTATTGTTGCTACCCAATATTAAAGTAAGTGAAACAAAACAAAATGTTACATGCATGGGGCGGGAATCGAATACCCCCCTCCACCACGTATCACAGATGCTGGCTAATAAATTCTTCGTTTACGTGATAGTTATAGAGACGGCAACTTGCTGACCCATGAAATTTTATATTATATCGTAAAAGTAAATTAAGTAAACAGCTAATCACAAAATTAATTAAATTGTGCTTAGTTTGCCGGTCGTTTAAACACATTCGACTGTTTCGATCTTATATGGCCTCTTATTTTTAAGTTTAAAGATAAAAAACAAACTGCTTTAAAATAATTTTCATTAAACGTGTGCCAATTTATTTCATTCTTTGGTATCTTCTCATATTTTTACACTATAACACTTACTTATCAATGAAATACATGACGTTGTATTTGTAAAAATTGAATATTTAGTGGGTCATCTGCAGGAGTATGTATTTTTAAGGGTAAAAGTTGGTTTGGTAGGGTTTCTCTTTTCATCGCTGTTGAGGTTTACTGCCACCTGAAGTAAGTCGCTTGCCCGTTTCGACGCTCACAGAGTGTTAGCCCCTCTCCGAGACCCGACCCCCGTCAGTGTTTGATTCGAGGTGGTATCATATGGAGTCCCGCTCCCGAGCAGTATCCAAACGAGGTCGTTTGCCTGTTTCGAAGCTCACGTATAATTCACCCACTAGAGATATCAGCTCTGCCAGTGCTTGACTTTAGGTGATATCCCATGGAGTCCTGCTCCCGACCATCATCACAGTGGAAGCCTCAACCTCCAGGGGCATCAGACTACTAGAGATCTCAGCCGCCTCCAGGTTCGTTTGGACCAGACACCTGCCAGCATTTAACTAAAGACGGTATCTATTGAGATCTCGCTCCCGAGCACCACCCAACCGAGGTCGTTTGTCCGTTTAGAATCTCACAGTGGTGGTCTCAACCTCCAGAACACTCCCTGCAGATCAAAACTTCCCTCCGGGTTCGTCCGGACTCGACACCCGCCAGTGTTTGACGTCAGTTAATCGCCTCTTACGACAGGCAGAAGTTACCGTGGGCATACTCTTTGATTTCGTCCCCGAACCCACAGGGGACCACCTAAAGACACTAACAAACATACAAACAGATAAAGCTAAAAGCTTGTAATAAAATAGACAACAATAATGCCAAAGTTGTTTATTGGGTATTAAAACCAACTAAAGTGGAACCCTGTGCGTTATTAGATTAAGTTTATAATTGTTTCTACCACTTAGTTCGAAAACGCGTCGACGTTAACTGGAGTTAAGCGAGATCGAGGACGGTCAGTAACTGGATGGATTAACGGTTTGTGATCTCATTCGGTCTGATGAAACTCCTAGTGGCAAATCTCTTCTTATAACTGTAGTAGTTGATGAGGAGGCTAAAATACTACAAAATTAATCAAAAAAACTGATGGAATTGGCTTGGGCGGATAGAGTTTGCAGGCGTTCCTCCCAACAGTTGTTGTGGAGTTCTTGTAGAGCGGATCGTACTTGTTTGACGAGTCTGTTAGCGTTTCGGTTGTCGATGGAGTTCCCGGTGGGTTGGGCTAGTCTACGCACACGGTTCTTTTCTAGTATTATTTCTTTGATACTGGACGGACAAGGGAGCAGATTCGTTCGGGCGGGGTACGTCCTTGATGTCTGTTCGATAGAACATTGGATTTGGGACTGTAGGTTATCCACTGCACCCTCGGGTTCGGAGATGCTGCTGATAACCGGAATATTGCAAGGGTTATTTTTAAGGTGTTCTGTAAACACTCGCCGCAGTACCTGTTTTCTTGTGAAGTCGGGTTCGTCATTGTCATATCCGAGCTACATATGACCGGGTTGGTTAGACGAGAGGTCGTTTAGTGTAGTTGTTTTATGAAGAAGAGCGGTGTTCGACATGATTGCTATGTCGAGCACGTCGGTTCAACCTACACTACCAAGTGTGTAGGTCTTACTGGTACGTCAACTATACAGTTTGCATGGTTGTAAACATAGGACTGGAAGATTTTTCCATTTGTATTGGCATTGCGAGAATGTCAGTTAGAGTGTTTAGAATTTAAATCGCCAGCCATTATTATGGGTTGGTTGGTATCGAATAAACGGTCGAGGTCGGCGTCTACAATTTTCTTTTGTGGCGGATTGTAGGCAGAAATGGGCTTTAGTGGACCTGCAGTGGAAGTGTTGACTACGATTTACATACCATTGGGAGAGCGGTGGTGGGCGATATTTGTTTTAACATACACTGCCGTGCCGCCACCGCTGGAAGTGATGCGGTCATTGCGCTCCAGTGTATAGTTGGGAATTTTCGGATTTGTTGGGAGTCGCATGTTGGTTTCCTGGACCAGAATAACGTGCAGTTTTAGGTATTGGGTGAATTCTTGGAGTTCATTTCTTTTGCAGGCTAATTCATTTGTATTCCTGGATACACCCAAAAGAGTTCGGATAAGGTAGTCAGAAAACATTGTGAGATGTAAGACCGGGTAGCCATCTCGGTGGATAACCAGGTAGTATGATGTCACGGCAGCGCTAATAAATACAAAATGTTATAAATAGAGCCGGTGTACAACCAACCAAAACTTTTTTAAGGGGCTGACAATTTCTTGCTGTAATTAGTATAGTGCACTGATGAGCTCTAATGAGAGCGAAACCGGTAGCGTTTCTAATTATAGTCAGAATGCATCTAGCCTTACGTTCAATAAATTGTGCTTTATCATACAAAAAGTTATAATCTTCTTCTCTCTTCTGGTCTCCTGAAGGAAAAAATGAAATGCCTAACTCAATTTTTCATGAAGCTAGAAACTTAAGATTTGGTATGCACTATAGTCCCTATATTAAGGCAGCTTGTGTTTAGAATTTCATTAAAATAACTTGGTTATTTCAAAAAAAATACATAAAATTACCTGAAAAATATGAAATTTTCCTGGAAAAGTTGGTGTGATCGGACTGGCTAACGGTCTTATCCAAGCTATTTGCAAATGAAGGTACCTGCCAAATTTATAATTTTCCCTTCGTTAATTGCTTGGATGAGTTTGTTAGCCAACAAAACAAACCGATTTTTACGATAAAAAAGTTTTTTCGCAATACAAATCTCTGGGACTATTTATATGAAACATTTAGTGTGCGTGTTGCTTTTATCGAGGCTTTACTATGTACCAAACTGAAGTTGTATGAGAAAATGAGTTAAAGTTATTCAAGATTTACATAAAAATTCGCTAACATAACGCACTTGCTGCGCACATAATTTATTTATCTAATCTACAAATTTAATATAAACTGATGGTTATGAGGAATAATCCTATACATACAATTTTTATATGGAATTAGTTCATGCTGTTTTCAAATGCCATGTAAAATCAATATCAAGCACTTATGAATGGCTTCTTTCTGGTGTCACACCTGGCTACCGGAAATAGTCTACATGGCAAACCGGCGGCTGAGGATGGACCCCTACCTACAACAGATTTCTCTGGCCCGCATTAGGGCCATTAAATAACCGAATAATATTGGACTGCATTTCCTGTGCTATAATAGATGCCCGTTCTCTCCGTTCTTTGGTATACACGTTTAGGTTAGGCAGGTAAAAACTAAAGTCGACTATTATTCTTCCGATTTTTTAATAAATTACTCATAAATAACGAAGCCTACCTTCTAAAAATAGCTGTTATCAATATAAAGCGTATTGTAAAAGAAAAATATACATACCTACTACACCACAGCATAGTTATAACTATGCCACAGAGTAATTACTGTGACTATGCTGCGCTTAAAAAAATTATAGTGTATGATTAGGGTTAACAACTTTTTTATGGAAAATAACGTAATTTGTCTTTCAAATGAGAAATAGAAAAGTATTTGTAAGAACCAAAAGTCTTTTAAATTTAAGCCTTTATTGGCTTAATAGGTACCTATTTTTTGTGACTTTAAAATAAGCTGGTATTTTTTGTTATCTTTCAAAGTGTGATAGCTAGTGTTACAATCTAAATATATATTTAAATAAATAAATAACTTATTTTTTATTAAATTTTTGGGCGCTCTGTTTCTCTCGTCTTGCCACTTTACATTACGTGTCGAGAAAACTGTTTCACTGAAAGCTGAAGCTGGTAAATAAGAAATAATTATGTTTATTTGGCATTCTTAACTATACAGTGTAGAAAACAGCCATATGGAACAAATTCAGTATCTCAATTGTTGTGCAGTTTATAAAAAATCCCGAAACACGTTAATGTTACATTTAAAAATGGCATCCTGCATAGTGAAAACTTCATCCCCTACATTCAACCACGTTCGAGTGACAGTTGCTACTCCCAAATTTTTAAATACCTATGAAGTATGGGAGCTTCTGATACCTCATATGAAAGATTATCTTTTAAAAAATGCCATGGTTTTAAAATTTTTTGCAAAGATTAACATTAAAAAAATTCGTGTGACTGCCACACTTCGCTACAAGACACTAAAAAATTAATAACTAAACACGTTTCATTCTTGATAAAGAGGAAGCAAGCAAAAACAATTTGAGTGTCCTTTTTGGACGATATCAGTTACTAAAATGAAGACATAAAAAGTTTTTAACATTCTTCATAGTTGGCAATGTTAGTTTTGTTTAAAACGCCTTAGCAACTTCCTGTGTGATTGTAACCGTATTACAGTAGTTGTCAGTTGTTAACTGCAAACCTGAATCTTGATTTATTTAACAGAAATACATAAAATAATAGTTCTACCGCTGATTGGTTACGGAGATAAAACACGATTACACATCGAAGTTGACCTCCTATTTAAAGAACAATTTCCCGATCTGTTGCCTACATCCTCAGGGACAATTAGTAAGGTTGAAAACAAAAGTTTAATGAGGTTGGACATCTAGGGCAGATAAAAAACATTCTAATGTATTGAGTAATGATACCAAATTGGATGTAATGCTTGATTGAGAAAAAGCCGAATACCTCGAGTTGACAACGAGCCACAACATTGGATGTTAGCCATTCTCGATTATTCGAATATTAAAAGAAAATAAAATGCATCCATAAAAATCGATACAAACTCAGGAGCTCATGGAAGACGATTCTGATAGAAGAGCATCTTTTTGTGAACAAATGATGGAAATGTTAGATAACAATGTGATCCAACTAGAACATCCAACTGATTAATGCAGTTTGACGCTTCACGACATTGCTAGGCGTCAAAATTGTGGCTACTGGTCTAAAGAAAATATACACTGGAACACATGAACATACGCAATACCCTAAAAAGGTTAATGTTTGTGCAAAAATAGTTGGAAATCATGTCTTTGGTCCCTTTTTGATTGATGGCTATTTGAATGGAGATAATTATTTAGCATTGCTCAAAAATAATGTCGTGCCTATTTTGGTAAAGTTATATCCTAATCGAGCAAATCCACAAGTTCCAGCCAATGTAATATGGTTCCAGCAGGATGGAACACCAGTACATCACCAAATAAATGCCCGGCAGTGCCTCGACTCAATATTTCCAAATCGGTGGATAGGGAGGAAAGGATCATTAGAATGACCAGCACGATCTCTTACGCTATTTGACTTCTCCTTATGGGGATATATGAAAAGTATGGTATACAAAACTAAACTACGCGGTTTAACTAACTTAAAAAGAAGAATAACGATTGCGAGTAGGTCGGTCACGCCTCCGGTGTTAATTAACGTTAGAAGACATTTTACTTCCACAGCGTCAATACTTGTGGAAGTATGCTAGCGGCGATAGAAATTTAAAAAAACTTTCGCTTAAACGTCGCAAAAAAGTCGAAACATAAAAAACACGAAAATTTTTTGTCTGTCGGTCTATATGTTTATCTGTTAGTAGGCACGATAACTTTAGAACGAATTGAGATATCGTCTTCACATTTGGTGCACAGTTAGCACCCGACAAACGAACGGTTAGGATATTTTTCAGAATACGTCAGAGTCCACAGACAAGTACACGACAAATTGACACGCTGCAGCGTTTCAAAAGGCGATTTAATATTATATTGGATACAGTCCATTCTACTCATGTTCAGTTAGCGAAAATGAATTCCCCTTTTAAAATCAGCAACAGTTAAGTTCAAGCTGAAAGTCAGCGGTACTGGTAACCGCATACGTTGACTAAACTATTAAACTGTTGGGGTTTGGTGAATGCAGCCACTGACGCTTATTTCAAAATGAGAGAAATTTAAAACTTGTTGTCGGTCTGTAGGTCTGTCTGTTTGTAATCAGTTAATACCCGACAAACGAACGGTTCGGATTGTTTTTGGGTCAAATCGCTCCAGTGGGTAGTGGATGAATGGAGGGATTTGGTGAAAATTGACATTTTGTCGTTAAAACTCGAGTAATATATCGTTTTAGGGTTTGTTTCGAAAACTTTTAATTTCATCAAACATTGGGTATTCTGTACCGAAATTATATTAGGGATAGAATGTGTAGGCGTAGAATATCGGTAAAATTTAGAAATTGGTTTTGCTAAAACGGCGTAAAAAGTCAAAAACATATAGAAAACTTGATTCTGGAACGAAAAATTGTGATGAAATTGAAGTAGGGGTTGAATGTGAGGGGGTGGAATATCGGTGATAGGTTTTTCGAATTTTTTGTGCTAAAACGCCGTAGAAAGTCTCAAAACATATAGAAAATATTATTTCCGAGCGAATATTTTTGTCTCTCAGTCGGTCGGCCTGTCGGTCTGTACGTCTGTCAGTTAGTGGGCATAATATAACTTTCTAACGAATTGAGATATCGTCTTCAAATTTAGTATACAGTTAGCACCAGACCAACAAACGGTTCGGGTTGTTTTTTGGGTAAAACCGCTCCAGGGGGTAAGGGATAAATGAGGGGTGATTTGGTGAAAATTTATATTTTTTTCATTAAAATTCGAGCAATATAACGTTTCAGGGTTTGTATATTACGAAACTTTCAATTTCATCACTCATCCAATATTCTGTGATGAAATTAAAGTAGGGGTTCAATGTCAGGGGGTGAATATGAATTCAGTTTCGAAAGAATATTACATTAGGTTATTAAGTGTACGTAGAATTTAGTTCGTTCTCTTATTTTTTCATCGAGAAATTCACATTTCACCATACAATTAGTTGGGACGATGGCCTTAATTTAGCACTTGTGTGGTGTCACAAATGTAACAGAATAGCTGAATAACTCTATAAATTCAAGTCACGGGGAAAAAAGTTCCAGACGATGATTTTTTCCTGGCTATGTGATGATGACCTTGGATTTGATCTTATCGATGACATCCAAGGTCAAATCAAGGTAAACTTCATATTTTGCATGAACTTCAAGTAGGGGTAGTATTGATCATGTAGAGGTGAAATATTAAATTCTTTTGTAATTAAACAATCGACATCAAATTTGGTGCACAGGTAGCTGTTCACAACCTGATAGTCTGGATTATTTGTGAGTAACATCGTTTCAGAAAAAGGGGAAGAAATAGTGGGTTGATTGGGTAACTGACAATTTACTATTGAAAATCTAGTAATATATCGTTTCGGAAGTTTGTGGGTACAGAAATACAAATATTTTCTTTGTAGTCAAGTCATGGACCCTAAATTCATTTCGTCAGAATGTCTTTCTGAGGAGAGTTAATTATCACAGCTATGTGGAAGTTATGATTCAATTTGCAGCACTATTTATTTACGACTACGATGAATTTTGGAAAAAAATCTCCTACATTAAAATTGGTGTTTTTTTTTCTTATTAGCAAGAATGCGACGCGATTAGTTTTTAATTTTTTAGTGTATTATAGCGACGTTCGTCACTAAGATGAATTTCTTTTTTTACTGTCAATTTTTGCAATAAATGTTAAGACCATAGCATTTGTGAATAGAGAATGAAGTATCACAAGCCCCTAGTTCTCGTTTAAAGATTTGGAAGTTGCATTTGTCATTCGAAGGGGGCTGAATGTAGGGGTGAGGTTTTCACGTTGCCGAATCTCATTTCTTAATCTTATATTGACGTGTTTTCGGATTTTTATAAATATGCACAATAATTCAAATACTGAATTTATTCCATTTGGCTGTTCCACACTGTCTCCAAAAATTGAAACTGGCCTTGAAAATGAGTTCTAAAGGCTCTAATTCGAGCTTATTTGATTTTCTAATCGTTGCCTTTCTTTAAGAGAGTTTCTTACAATTCCCTAATAAGAATATTCATACTACATAAAAATAGTATTTGTTTAATTATTATCGTTATTACAAATGCCTTTCTTTCCGCTCCTTATCTTCATACCATTTCCGTCTGATATATTCTAGCCACAAGCAGTTGCACAACAACCTTCCACATCTCTTTGATTGGCCTGTCTAGGAATTCAATTTTTTGTGAATAATCAGCAAGACCACATATTTAAACCACCCAATTTCCGCAAAAGTGCTAAAATAGCAGCCAAATAAAAACCCATCCATTTATATTTTTTACTAAACCCACTTATTCCGAAATGGCGCCCAATTTTTCTTGTCGAAATTGGTCAGTCAAATATCAAATAAAAAGTATTTCAAAACAAAAATCAGAATTCCTTGTTTCTGGTAATTTTTCGCAAAAATCAAACATTTCAAAATTACAGCCAGTGCGTTATCTAAAGCAATATTGTTCCCATAACTTTCGAAAGACTTGAGCTAATGTCCTCATTTTTTTACATACTTACAATACAGTGTGAAATAAAGTGCCTAGAAAATTTGCCTGGTCGGAGTAGTCCCAAGACCTTTCATTATGTTTTTTTTAATTAAAAAAATGTTATATTTACTAAGTGAATATTGAAACCTGTGATAAGCACTGATAAGTACACTTGGAGAACCCAAATCACCACAACACATCTTTTTAAAGGCCTGACGATCGTTTCACTAACAAAGTTAGCGTCTGCAGAGGACGAAAAATTCTAATTCCTAGAATATTACTTATCTTTGCTAACTATGAAGAGCACACAGCGCCCTTACACTGACGCACAGTGGAGTGTTTGCCCGATTTAGCTGGCAAAAGGTCAATTTCAAAAGAGTCATCATCAATGAAAATTAGGTACGGCCTTTTAAAGTTGAATAATTGGGGGACATGAAACTTCAACGCTATATGATATCGAGGTAGCACTGGTGTCATGGTACTACGGTCAACTTGACGTTTGCTTGCGTTTTGGAACTCATATCCGAGGTCAGCTTCAGATTTTATATAATAATAATAATATATTTAGCACATAATTTTTCAGTCTGTTATATGATGAAGCCTAAGCTTGTGCTTGTAAAAACACGATTTAAAATACATACATACATACATACATACATACATACATATATACATATATACATACATATATATATATATATATATATATATATATATATATATATATATATATATATATATATATATATATAAATATATATATATATATATATATATATATATATATATATATATATATATATATATATATATATATATATATATATATATATATATATATATATATATATGGTTTATTCATCAAATAAAGGTGGGATTTGGATGAAATTTCGTAGGTATATTCCTTTTATTAATCGCTTGGACAAGTTCTGTAGCCAGCCTAATCGCCCCAATTTTTTCCCAAACAACTCTGCAGCATTGGGAGATAAAACTTCATCGGTTAATACTGTATTGTATAAATAACTGTATATATGGTCGGTCTATATGTTTCCAGATTCTTTAAGGGACTGTTATGGTATTCTAGGCTAATCCTGAAACCACGTTTCTTTTGAGCATGTCTGTTTAAGAATATTTTTAAAACTTATTCAGTAATTTTTAACTGGTAATTATATTATTTTAAAGTAAACAGTAATTACATGTCTACGTATTTAAATGATGAAAAGAATTTTTTTTGAACATGAACTTAAGAAAATTCACTAATAGGGACGTAACGATGGTAAGACTATCGGAATTTTTTTCAAATAAGCCCGAATTAGGGCCCCTAGAACCGAAATCCCAGGTCCGTTTTAATGTGTATATATATATATATATATATATATATATATATATATATATATATATATATATATATATATATATATATATATGTATATATATATATATATATATATATATATATATATATATATATATATATCAACAAAAAATACTCAACTGATTTGAACGAAACTTGGCACATATATCCGTTGTATTAAGGTCGCGGACAAGTTCATATATCAGCTATAACGGACATTTTTCCCCCAAAAGTATACAAAAACGCTATATTTTTGTAAGTATTAGAGGAACATGTGGCTAGAAATAGTGTAAATAAACCTATGTTGTGAATTTTAAGTAATTTGGTTCAGAATATTTAAAGGTTTTTCCAAATTAAAAATAAAATCTGATAGACATGCGTTGAAACCGCTTAGTGGTTAAAGTCCTGATGACCTGACCTAACCTGACATACAGGGTATTTAACTGCTACGCGTAGATTGATTCATAAAACAGGTATAAACCATATATCAACGGTAACGAAACAAAATAAAGAACAGGCATAAAACATACTACCCAAGCCAACAATCGTGAAATCTCAGCCACAAATATCGAAATGACATACGATATGAAATTAAAAACTTGCCAAGTAGGGGAAGTACGGCTGTGATGGCACACCGGCTATGTTGGCACACCTCTGATATTCACCACTTCTTATGCAGCCAGCGATACAAACGTGTACTGTACTTGAGTAGTGTGATGCGAAAGCTGCGCCGCGTAATTTTAATCATCATAGTTTAACTCATAAACTTTATACAATAAAAAATATATTTTGGTAAGCTTCAAGTTCATTTTTGTATGTTCTAGTATGACTAATAATTCACTTAAATTTAAAGGTAAAATACTTTTATAGCTACTAAATTGTTTCGTTGTGCCTAACCTATAATGTGGCATGTTTGCACGTTATTTATTTACACGGTTGCCGTTCTCTATTCAATTTTCTAAAGTAAAGGGATTTCGGCTATGATGGCACACCAATAATTGGTTATGATGGCATAGTGTGCCATCATAGCCAAACCATCAACATTATTGATTAAATATAATTCGCTTAGTAAAAGATATTATCGTTGTATTGCAGCCATTAACCCCCCCCCCCCCTCTTGAAATCATGAACAACAAAAAGCAAAAAATTGATAGGCAGAGCTGGTCTGAGGAGAATATGAACCAAGCAATCAAAGCTGTCCGGTCTAAAGAAATGGGATGGAAATTGGCTTCCAAAACATTTAATGTACCGAAAAGTACTCTAAGGCGAAGAGCAGAGGACAAAAATAAAGTATTACGTGGTAGCAAAAAGGGTTTTTTAGGCGGAAGTGTTAAAGTTTTCTCCGATGAAGTTGAAATGCAACTAGTTAATCACGTAAAATCGTTGGAATCTAGATTTTTTGGCTTGACGTGTTCTGATTTAAGAAAACTGGCATTTGAATTAGCTGAAAAGATGAAATGCAAACACAGTTTTAACCAAGAAAAGCGAATGGCTGGATGGGACTGGTTTCATGCTTTTGTAAAAAGGAATCCGTCGATTAGTTTAAGGCAGCCTGAGGCCACATCACTAGCGCGGGCGCAAGCCTTTAATAAAGTTACAATAAGCAAGTATTTTACTACCCTTAAAATTATTATAGATCAATACAAGTTTGAGCCTGACCAGATTTATAATATGGATGAATCGGGATTATCGACCGTACAATCAAGAACGGATAAAATTTTGGCCTCAAAAGGACGAAAACAAGTAGGGTCGGTAACGAGTGCAGAAAGAGGACAACATTTTACTGTTGTATGCTCCATCAATGCCCTTGGAAATTACATACCTCCTGCTATAATTTTCCCGAGAAAAAACATGAAACAGGAGTTGTTGGATAATGCGCCCCCAGGGTGCGTTGGATTCCCTCAAGAAAGTGGTTGGATGACTGGGCAAGTTTTCTTTTTTTGGCTAAAACATTTTATTAAATTTGCAAAACCCTCAGCTGAAAAGAAGATTCTATTACTTCTCGATGGCCATTCCAGCCACAAACACCTAGACGTGCTAGAGTTCGCAAAGCAAAATAATATAATTTTGTTTTGCTTTCCACCACACTGCACCCATAGGGTGCAGCCATTAGATGTTAGCTTCTATGGCCCTCTAACTACTTACTATAATCAGGCTCTTAGAAGGTGGCTACATACTCATCCTGGTCGAACAGTAACTCACTTTCAAGTTGGTCACTTATTCGCAGAAGCCTATACTCAAGCTGCTACCGTCGCCAATGCTGTTAATGGCTTTCGAAAAACAGGGATATGCCCATTTAATGAAGATATATTCCCTGACTGGCAATTCCTTCCTTCAGAAACAACCAATGTGGCAGAAGACAATTTATCATCTACTTCAGGAGAACCATCACAGTCTTCAGTGCAAGAAGTAACATTACTACAATCCAAAGCGTCTACTTCATGCAATAATCAAGTTAACCATGCTGAAGATGAACAATCTTTTCAAAGAGATGAAGAGTTACCTAAAACTACAACTGAAGGTGATATACAGGAAGATGTTAATTGTTCAGTTCTAATATCACAAATATCTCCTGTTCCGCAAGTAACTTCTCGACAAAAGCGAAAAAGAAAAGGCGGCGAGGTAGGAGTATTAAATACAACACCTGACATTGATATGGCAAAAGCAAGACACGATGAGAAGAAAATCGTTGAACAACGAAAAGCTGCTCGCTCTGCAAAGAAAGTGTTGAAAATACAGGAAGATGATGATGAACCAGAAGAACCTTTCCCAGCAGACGAGGAAGAGGATGATGTGGGTTGCATATATTGCAATTCTTTATTTTCATTATCCAGGCCAAAGGAACCCTGGATCCAGTGCCAACATTGCAAGAAGTGGTGCCACAATGCATGTGCAGGTATCGACAGAAAAACTAAGATGTTCATCTGTGAATTATGCAGTGACTAAATTCCCTACCGTTTTCAATGATTTTAAATTACATTGTTTTATATGAAAATTATTTAATTTTTTTCGACGAGTATATCATAATGACAGTTTATTTATTGTATTCTTAATATATTAGTGCAAAAACAGATTTTATATCTTCAATAACTTTTATGATTTCCTGAATTTTTTCCTTAAATGACATTATATAACAGGTTTACTTTAACAAAATGTTTTATTATGAATTTCAAATAACATATCATTTAAATTAATTGAAAGCTGTTAGTGTGCCATCATATCTGAACATGTGCAGATATGATGGCACACCACACAACTCACATAAATTTAATTCTCCCCGGTTTACATAAATGTTTAGAAATAATTTATTTATTATTAGTTAGTAAACACTTTATTACACATATAACTGCAAATATACCTTAATTATCACAAATTTAACGCAAGTTACAAGTGATCAAAAAAAAGGGGGCCATCACAGCCGTACTTCCCCTAATTGTTATTTACCTGGGGGATTCAATCAATTTTTAAAATACACTATATTTGTAGCTTGATGAACGGCCCCTAATACAGTTTTAGAATAAAAGTGTAGCATAATATAGTGGAAATGTAAACAAAATCTAGTCAAGTCTCTATAAATAATATTTTTAAATAGTTTCTTTTTTAAAAACTTAAACATAAGACGTCATATAAGATCGAAGCAGTCATTGAATGTGTTTCAATGGCAATTCTACTAATTCTGTAAATAATTGTTACTTTTCATAACATAATATATATAATATATCCCAGACATGAAGCCAGTGTCAAGTATCATGTAAACAAAACGTTAGCTAACGTATCTTTAGATAGCTCAGTGGTAGCATGCCTGTCTTCTACACAGAAGATTGCGTGATCGATTCCAGCTCGATTAATGGATTGGTTTTTAGTTTTATTTTGACACTTGGAGAAAGAATAGTGTATATATTTTATAGGTTTTGAAGATCTCATTTTTGTTTAAAACGCCTGAATAACTTTGTCACCTTTGAATTTGAAATTATAATTTTTAGCAGACATTTTGTCATTGTTGACCATGAAAAAACCGGTTTGATTAGGTTGACTGAAACGAAATCGTTCAGACGATTAATTAGGAAAAATAACTGGTACGTTTATAATTTGGCAGATACTTTACTTTTATAAATATGACTAAACTTTCCTTCTGGAAAGCTTTTGTAACTTTAATGAATTTTGTAATACAAGTTTCTTTTAAACAGATTTACACTATCTATAAATATAGCAAAATTTAATTTTTTAGCTTCATAGAGAATTGAGTTTTGGGCATTTTTCTCAAAAGGAGCTACAATCCAAGATTTTTTTGATAATAGAAAGATATCGCTGGTAACACTTTCGGAAGAATTCTTCAAATGTGCGCGTACTAAGACCTCTAAAATCAATCTTCAAAGTCTGTGTCAGTTTAAAGTATTAATTTTAGATATGCCGTATAATAATAGTGTACAATTCTTATGAAAATTCACTACTATAACGCACTTGCTACGTCCCGAAATTTTATTTTCTTTAACAAGCAAAACTTCCAAACATCTGACCTGTATCAACCTATCTTTTACTCGTCTACAAAACCAACATTAAGTACTTAAAATCATAAAAAATTGTATTAGCATTCTTTAGTTCGCACCTTGTGAAAATTTAAATATGAAAAACGGATTTAAGTCAAATCTCAGACAAAAACATAATTTTGGACGAAGAAAATATCCTCTCAGATGAAAAAGGCGTTTCTTTACATTGATAAAGATGTCTATCCTTAACAGGTCATTAATTTTTAAGAGATTTGATATATTGTTGGGGTATTTCAAAAAAATTACCTATCTTTATCAATATAACTTTTGAAACGTTATATTACTGGAGTTTTATTGAAAATACGTCAATTTTAACCAAATCACCCCTTATCTGTTCCTTACCCCCTGAAGCGATCATACCCAAAAACAACTCGAAGCGTTTCTTTGTCGGGTGCTAACTGGATACCAAATTTGAAGATGTTATCTCAATTCGTTCGAAAGTTATTGCGCCTATTAACAAACAGACGTACATGCCGACAGACCGACCGACCGCCAGACAGGCAAAAAAAAATTCGTTCCAGAATCAAGTTTTCTATATGTTTTAAGACTTTTTACGGTATTTTCAATATTCCACCCCCACACATACAACCCCTAATTTAATTTCTGCACAGACTACCAGATGTTTGATGAAATTAAAAGTTTTCTAATAAATAAACCCTAAAACGTTATATTACTCAAGTTTTAACGAAAAATGTCAATTTTCACCAAATCACCCCCTATGCATACCCTACCCCCTAAAGAGATTTTACTCAAAAACAATCAGAACCGTTTGTTTATAGAGTGCTAACTGTATACCAAATTTGAAGACGATATCTCGATTCGTTCTAAAGTTATTGAACAAACAGACAGACAAAAAATTTTCGTTCCCAAATCATGTTTTCTATATGTTTTGATACTTTTTACGTTTGAGCGAAAAAAAAATTGAAATTTTTGTCGTCGGTGCGATACTTCCACATGTTGTGACGACGTGGAAGTAATTATTTGCCCAATATAATCTTATTTAAAGGCTCAAAGAGTTTTGGCCAGCTAGATTGGCAAAGCAATCCACAGTGCGACGTCCTGTATACTGATATGTCCAGCGCCGGCTCTAGACATGTCCGGAAGATCTTCAGACAGCAACATTTTTTCAAGGTTTTGCTTCATCTCCATGTGTATGCCACCAATTAACCCTGGTAGCCAGGGTAGGTTAGATGTGGGGGGAGTTGGCCAATCGCCCTTTGACGACCTTTAAGATCTGTTGTGACGCCCCCGTGCAAATAATCTCTGTCCATCTTTATCTCCTCCTTTATTAAAGACCACAGCCTAGGCAAATTGTTCTCTGTGTAGCTTTCAGCTTTTGGAAAAACGACATCATAGTTCCTCCGTGGATTGATTGTCCATGAAAAAATTATCGTTGTCGTCTGTCAGTTGGAGTTTTTTCTACTGCTGTCCAAAGACTTGTCTGTAGACTTTTGTTGCTCACCCTTAAGCTGGTCAACACTATGTTAGCCCCCAGTCTTTCTCCATCTTCGCCTGGGGCGCAGACGATGCACGTATATTGCCCCAGTACCTCGTCCCCCTCTATCCTTACATGGTCAGCGCAGGGGAACTGCCCTCCGAAGCCAGCACACGTCATGACGAGATATCATGGCTTACGTGTGCTTTTAGCAAGTCGCATTGTGATTGAACCTAGAAGAGCCTTAAGTATTTCTGGCTCCTACATGATACTTGAATAATAGCCACAGACATATGGGGATTCTTTGAAACATATTCCTTTTATTTTTGCATTTTCCACCAACGAATAGCACTCGGCACTGTGATCGTTTTTTGGCGTGGTCTTATTTCGGGCTTCCTCCCCGGCTTTTAGTCCGTCGACTGTTTCTCCTTGGGCCTCTTTTTGGCCTTCTTGGGATCCATGGCCTTTGTTTGGCCTAGTTCAAAATCTGATCAGGTTGGTTCAGCTTTTCTGACTTTTACGTAGTTTTGACCTTCTTTGATCAGTTTCTTTAGCTTCTTTTTTGACGTCCCTAATCTTAGAGCGTTGTGCATCTCTTGGCAGGTCTTTTCTTCAATTTTCTCTAGGGAATTGACTCTGATCCCTTGAGTCCTTTTAATATGGCAGTTTCGATCATTTAGCTAGAATCGTAACTACATGGCTCACTGAGAGAGATGCCATGGTATCTCCACTTGGCAGTCCATCTGCTCTTCAGTACTTTTTATTGTTTGTTGTTCTATTTGCATATATTTTTCACTCACGAGTACCAGGAGAAAAGTATTGACTCAAACAGAGCCCTGTAAGACTCCTAGTAAGGCACTTATATAGCAGTGAGGGCCTGATGTCTTCAGGAAAACATTCACTTTCAATTATAAACCTACGATCATAAAGCAGTTGACACGTTGTCTTACACCTTATCTTGGGTTTTTAAGAAAATGATAAGGTAAACTAATTGGCATATGGTACAAGGGTGGAAATATTGGCCAGATAGAAAAGAATAAAAAAAGAACCTGCCCCAAGACTAGTTGAATAAAGACTTGTTAGGGACTAAGATTAGGACGTCACCTTGTTAGGCTTTGGCATTGGCACGCTACACAGAGTAGGGTTCCTCCTTCTTAGGAGAATCTGCACAATACTTCATTTGTCAACGCTACAACATTTGGCTCATGTGCTTATTGCCTAGGCAGTGTCCTTTCAATAGACCTGTTCTATTAAAATGGGATTTCTGCTCCTTTATAGATCTCTTGTGAATTTTGGCGCATGCTTTTTTATGAACTCTGTCTTTGTCGTTGGGAGTTTTCGACAGTCCAATGTTTTGCTGCCTAAGGTATGTGGATAATAGGGAAAGTGAAAAAATGATAATACAAATAGAGGATACAAGGATATGGAAAGAAGATGGTTAACTCAGGCACCCCGGGTTCGCTAGCCCTGTAACCACCATCGGAGTGGTATGGAAGAGATGACCCCTAGAGCGATAATGATATTAATAATATAAATTGTTTTATAGTTAGTTCTAACGGGCGGACTGTCCAGGGCTCAGACTTGAGAAGTCAATAATTGACGGACCCAGTTCAAAGAGAGCTGTGGAGCTGCTAAATCTTAGCAGAGGACAGCTCAGAAACACAACAGGTCTCTAGACGGGACACATGGCCGTCAAGAAACACCTGCATAAAATGGGGCGGTTCGAAGGGGACCTCGCATGCAGACTCTGCGGCGAGGGGGAGGAATCAGCCCAGCACATCTTGTGCGAGTGTAAAGCTCTGGAACGCAAAAGACAACTGATCTACGGTCAGTCTAGGCCGGAGACAGAGCAATATAAAACTTCACCCTACCAATCGCTGTGCAGACTAGTTAAAGGCACAGTGATTTTGGAATGAGTGGAGTAAGACGAAGGGTATGCACAATCAACCAAAGGTTGCAGTGCTATCGGGGCGGCAAGGCCGCGGACGAGCCCTGAGGGAAAAAAAATTAAATATATTTTTCTTTGTGATTTTTGTTTAACCCATTTATTTCCAATGGCCGACACTTATAAAGTGTTATTCGTTGAGACAATTAAGAATAAAGTTTATTTATGCCTGTGATAACTAATATCACTTTCTTTCTGTAAGTGCCAGCCATTGATAATAAATTGGTTGAGAAAATAACTATAAAGAAAGGTATATTTAAATGTTACTCAATCAAAATCAATTTTATTTGGTTCTAGAAACATTGCTCACAGACGTCAAATAGTATTTAGCGTTCGGATACATTGAATGCAATCGAGATCTTCTATAATATATTTAAAATTACAATGGTGTAACTAATACAGTAAATCCAGGTTTCGACACCGGATAAATCTTCTTCAGTAGAAACGAGAGTAGTCGGGAGCAGAAATAAATGTGATATCTGGTACATTGACACCAAAATGCCCACCGCAGCATACTGTATTAACAACACCAGTGTTATTATAACATCCTATTTCCTGTCAAACAATTGAATTATTATATTACATCTTCGCTCTGCACTTATACCGTTCAACCTGAGTTATTTTCATCTCATTTCCAACAACTATCTCTTCCATCTTCAAAGGAAATCACTGGTCGTATTCTTTAAAAGTGTTTATTCAGTTATATGAGAGGCTTTATACTTATACAACTTTTATATAACGATATTTTCGTAATCTAGGAATGATGTGAACGTTTCTGTTCCTATGTAAACTGCTTTCCAAAAGAATTTAGCACCTAGATATAATAAACCAATCTGATTGAATATTTGTGATATACCTATTTTATAAATAGACAACGCACGATTGAAACTTCCTATTCCTCACAGTGCCAACACCAGATATTTTTTTGTCTGCATCAAGCACTAAAGTTGCCGCGATTCAGTAGGATGGTGGAAAATTAAAAAGAAGTTTGTAGTTGTTTTTTAATTTCATCATCACAGTCTAATGGCGACGTAACCTTGTCGTCGCAATCATGACTCTTTGTTTCGGGTAGCTCTTTTATTTCATTGTAGCATCCATATTTTATCAATTGGCCAGGTTTCTAGACGTCTTCCTCCTGGTCTAGCTCTTCTTTTTTTCTTCAATCATGTACTCTTCAAGTAATGTTGTCAACGGGTTATTATGTGTCAGAATATGTCCAATAAATGTTGCCTTCCTCTCCTCAACCCCAACACTTTCAATCAGTATCTTTCTTTCTTCACCCAGTACACTTTTATTAGCGAATTTTCATCAAGAAAAAACAAAAATGGATTTACATTAATTAGTTTTTTTATAACTGACACATGTACATCACGATGCCAGAAATCACGAAAATTGAGTTGTTATTTAATTCTTTACTCGAGAAGATCTTCCGCTTCAAAGCATCAAGGATAGGCTGGATGGGGTGTGCGTCTTATCCTGTAGTAAAAGATTGATCAAAACGGTTTCGAATGGGGCGGGAACGCTTGGCCGATAACGCAAAAACAGGAACGGTGGTGAAAATGGTGATGACGGACAACAAGATTACCCTTGTTGGGGATCTCGTATTAAGCGACCGACGCTTTAAAGTGAAAGAATTATCAAAAATGCCGGGGTTTTCAGATACAAGCATTCATCGAATGCTCCACGAACATTTACGCATTGTTTATGGTCTTCGAGATATAAATACTTAGGCGTCTAGTTTCATCAGTTGTCTAATATTTTTTATAACTGCAGGTTTTTTAATCTATGTGTTGATTATTATCTCAAATATGCGGTGCCACACATTACTTATCTATAGTACCGTATCTCAACTGCGCCAGATGTTCCTTAAATCTGGTTTCAATAGTTCTTTTAGTTTGTCCAACGTATTTAAGATTACAATCCTTACAACTTATTTGACAATTCAGTGGCTTTATACTTATATTTCATATTACTTAACAAATTTATTTAAATATAAATATGTGAATAAAACCTGAAGCTTATCAAAAATGTTAGACAACCGATAAAATTAGACGCCTACGGTAAGTACCACTTCTTAATAGTTCACTGTACGCATTTGATAACAAAATGCCGAAACTGCGAGGGACCGAGTACAACAAAAAAATTTAAAAGGTATCTTCGGTAATAAAAATACAACGTTGGAAGTTTGTTTGTAGTTCCTCTCTCTCTAGGGTGTCGGTCTTTTACTTGACACATTATATAAACGTAATGTTTAGTAGTTAAGAGCTTGGAATGTTTCATCATCTGGTGTTTCTAACTTTGTTAATGAAACGATCGTCCAGTTCTTTGTGGTGATATGGGTTCTCCCAGTGTACTTACTTAAAACAATAGAAGAAAGGAGACTTGAAAAAAATAGATACATTTATTTCTTTATATACCTGAAAAAAGTATTTGATAATGTGAATGGGAAGATATTGTTTCATATAATAGACGGCAATGAATTGGATTAAAGAAATAAGCGCATTATTCTCTATCTATACAATAATCACAGTACCATATATTAGCGGATATGAAACTGAAGCTAAAATGGCGAAAGGTGTACAGCAAGGCCGTTTATTATCGCCATATTTGATCAATTTATTAATAGAAGATACAAGCAAACAAGTCAAAATTTATTGTAAAGATATTATACATTTATATGTTCTGAGTAACAAAATTATAAATTGGGAAGAGTTTTATGTAAAATAAAGATCAAATAATATGAATATATCAGTAGCATTGGTAAAAAGGATGACAAGAGTTCGAAGATTTTTCAGGAAAATTTGAAAGTGGCAAATATTTTTGCGTTTTTAATTGGACATGTATAATAAAAATTATATATTTACATGCACAAGCCATACTTTTATGAAAGAAATACTGTATAATTTATGAGCACAATATATTACTATACTACAATAATAGGGCTTAAAGAAAGACAGCAGGAATCCAAATAAATGGACAACGATATCATATTGAATAGAGTACGCAGATGACATGGCGCTGATATGAGAAACGGAAAAATAATTTCAAATGAAGTTGAATATGTTGGATAGTGTGTTATAACGAATCATACTAAAGATCAATTTCGTGAAAAGAAAAGTAATGAAGATGAGAGTAAGGATAGGACTGCGAAAATTGATATAATGCTGAACGGTCAACGACTTAAACAAGCAGAAAAAAATCGTCACGTACCTTGGGAGCATTATTACGGATGATGGTAGTAGTAGTAGTAGTAGCAGTGGTGGGGAGGCCAACGCCAAGCAAGTAGGCCACAATGGGCCCTTTTTGCCAACCCCAGCAACCATGCTTTACTCTTCCTCGGTTCCGTCGCCAAACCGCCTCGACCTCGAGATGAAGGCCGCGACGGTCTTCAATTGGACGGTACTTACCTGATTCCTCTGCAGAGTCCTCGATTCGAACAATTCTGCTCGAAGACTCCCAAAAGCCTCGCATTCACAAGGTAGTGGTAGGGCGTTTCTTCATCCTCGCCGCATTCCTGGCAAATGGGGTCCCTCTCTACGCCTATCAACGTGAGGTGTCTTCTAAGAACGCAGTGGCCTGTCAGCACCCCAAGGATGCGACGAATCGTAGATCGACTCCTTCCGAGTAGCCAGACAGCTTTATCTCTGTCCGGCCCCTCCACGAAGTCCCTCGCCTGCCTGCAGCCAGAAACCGACCCTCAGTGCCTCTCCATTGCTTCCTCGGTCCACCTGTCTAAGGCGACAGAGACTGTCTTCCTACTTATGCCTATCGCAGGCTCCGGGCCACAGAACGGCCACCGGGAACAGAGTCTTGCGAGACTATTCCACACCTCATTCCCCGCTACGCCACAGTGTCCCGGAACCCACACCAGTTGCACCTCCTTCGTCCTGGCTAGTCCTCTGAGGGCGTCAGCGCACTCCTGAACCAGTGTTGACCTGATTCTGGCCGCGCAGACTGCCCGGAGGACCGCCTGGAGCAGATGTACACACATTTCTCGGGCTCCTCTTCACATCCTGTCTATTGGCCACAGACAGGATAGCATACACCTCTGTTTCGAATGCCGTGGTATATGCGCCAAGAGCATAGCTCTCGCGCACCCACAGGCCCTCGATGTATAATCCTGCCCCGGAGGATTGTTGGTCCTCCAACCGCGATCCGTCGGTGAAACAGACCAGGCTTGCGGGCTGGAGTACAACCTCATTTTCCCTCCAATGGTCCCTACTGGGGGTCCTGAGGATGTTTGGCCTAGTCAACCTAATATCGTCCTCGGCATTCCGCACCTTTATGGCGGAAATCGGAATTTCCTTTTCCACCTCCTTGGCGACTCTTTCATGCCCTATTACTGCTCCCTCTCCGCACCAGTTTCCTGAGTCTCGCATTCTAAGATGCGACGCCATAGCCTCCCTTCTAATGCAGATGGGAAGCGGTGGCAGCATCAACAAGACCTCTAGCCCGGCTGAGGGTGTCGTCCTCATAGCGCCTGTGATACCCAGGATTGCCAGGCTTTGGAGTTTGGCCAGCTTCCTGCTGGTAGTTTGGTTCACACCACACCACCAGACCAACGTCCCATAGTGGATTCTCGCCCTGACGATCGCAGTGTAGATCCATTGAAGGATCCGAGGATTAGGTCCCCAGGTCCTCCCTATCACACGACGCAGCTGCGGATGATGGTAAGTGTAGCAACGAACCGGGGTCAAGGATCAAGATAACAAAGCAAGTATTCAATAGCCAAAGTACTGTTCTCACTAATAAACATTTAAACTTTGGCGTAAGGGAGAAGTTCATCAAGTCGTACGTATGCGGAGCGGAAACCTGGACTTTGACTCAGCAGGACATAAAGAAAATAAAAGATTTTCCAAATGCAGAAAAGAACAGACACGGTAGACCGATAGAAAGGCTAATAAATGCGGGCCAGAAGAAGTGAGGGAAGAAAGATGTTTGCTGAAAAAATTGAGAGGAAGGCAACATTTATTGGACATATTCTGAGACGCAATGACGTTCTGACAAAATATTTGAAGGACACATACTTTGAAAAAGCCTGGACACAGCAAGTGCGTTATGGTAGCGGATTTTCATTAAAATGTTTTTAATCGCAAATATGTGTGTTTTTTAAAGAAAGCAGGCATCAAATTTGGTTACCAGTATAACCTAAACAATGTGCCATGTTTCATCAAAATAACTTTATTGTTTGAAAAACGTACAAAATTTTCCGAAAGTAAACTTAAAGTGTTCCCGAAAAAAACCGTTTCTTGGTCAACCTTATAGGTTAATAGCAAATTGCGCTTTTCAAATATGAAGCACTTAATCAAAATTCGCTACCATAACGCACTTTCTACGTCTAGAATTTCTTTTCTTACAAACATGCATTATATTTCGATGTTAAATGCAAAAAATGCAATAACATAAAGCGTGTTCGACTAAAAAAAATTGTATCACCAACGACTTATGAGCCATCCTGTGATTGTAGAAATAATTTTTTTAAGTTGTAGCTCAAGACACCCTATAATTAATGTATACATTTTTTTCATATCTTGTATGATAACGGATATATTGAGCTTTATTGATTCTTGACGAAAATTCCACACAAATTATATACCATTAAACGATAAACTCTATAGCTAAGACTACGGCCAAGCATTAGAGAAAGGGTCTATTTGAAATGAATTTTCTGGAAACATTTTAGTAAAATGAAGGGCAATGATGGTTGAAACTAAGACTTCAGGGTTTGTAAAACATTCTTCTTGATACATTTTCTTTCCATAGCTTGTATTAGATTCAAGTTCTTTGCCTAAATGTCGCCAATTTTCACGTTTTAAATCGCGACTTTGACGTTTTGAGGAAAACCCCAATTTATTTGTCTTTAAATGCCTATAACTTTTTTTGTCTTTTGACCTACAGAGCTAAATTTTGGTAAGTAATTTACCTATAGCGATGTAAACCCGTGTACCAAATTGGTTGCCCTTACTTTGTTATTTCTGGAGATATAATTTTTTTCGTAAGAAAACACAAAATTTTCCGCGAAAACCTCGCCCGATATTTCTCGCTAACGAACTTATCCAAGCCACTTGCAAAAGGAAGGTATTCACCAAATTTAGTCAAAATCGGCCCATTATTTTTTGAGTTTTCTGTGTGATACACACACACACAAATATATATATATATATATATATATATATATATATATATATATATATATATATATATATATATATATATATATATATATATATATATATATATATATATACATATAAAAATCGAAACTGACCCCGGATATGTGTTCTCGGGGGCCTAATTAGCGCACATTGGAAGAAATTTTTTCAAAATTCAAAAGTCGGAATTTCCTCATTAGTGATTTTTTTTAAAAGAAAATTCACTAAAAATAAAGAGACAAAGTAGACAAAGGTGAAAATTTATTGGATATATAGGAGACACATTAACTTTCTGGCTACAATATTTGAAAGGCACATATTTGGGAAAAAGAAGAGGTAGACGAAGAGTTACAAAGCATCCGGAAAACCTGGCCTAATTGATGAAATGTGAAAATTATAATTAAATGAGGAGAGCTGCTGTAGACCATGATTGCGACGATACGGCGACCTCGCCTGTAGACTATGATGATTATGACGATTCTATTGACAAAACTAAGTAAAAACATCTTTAAAATGATATCAATGTTTGTGCTATTTTGAAATATGTATTATAATGATATAACCAAATTTGGTGTTGCTACTTCATTAAAACGGAAGTTGACTGATTCATTGTTGCTTTAGTTTTTGATAAATATGTGGTAATAGTGATAAGTGATATGTAAATAGCATTGAAGAATCCAAGGAATGCTTTCCTTCTGTTCATAATCGATTTAATTATTCTTTACATTATACAATTCACATGTTAGGTATTATAGCAATGAAACGTTATACCTACACATAATATAATACGAAATGATCTACCTACTACATTTCTATACATTTTGTGTATATCCTATTCACAACCAGTGGACAGAAATTCATGGAGGTATGTGTACGCGAGGTTGAGCACAGACAGAGATAGAAAAAGAGAGAAAATTAGAACCGTGAACAACTATCACGTGACCTACCGGAAACGACAGTTATACAGGCAGGATGACTTCCATCTCGTTACATCCTCATTCTGAGACCAAAGGAATTTTTAACCGACAAAAAATGTTTATACGTCGACCCTACGTTAAAGTGACTTCTTGAGTAGAAAACTTCCGTTTATTCTACAAGTTATATTGTGCCGATCATAATTATATTCATTCATTTTAAGAACGATATGAGTAACAAAGTAAATAAACTAATATGATGATTACTAAGCGTTGATATATTATTTTACACATATAAATTCCACAAAAGCTTAAATTTGCATACAGAGCATTTAAAATATAATATAACAAAAATGCAGATATTCAAGGAGTGTCAAAATACCTATAAGCAAATTAATGGGAACTAACCATGCAAAAACCCACGTGTACGGTTGTGAATAAAATATCTTCTAGGTTACTATAAGCGCTTTTAGTACAGTCTTACCATTGATTAACACAATCACTCATTGATCTAATAGGTTCTCGTACAATTTGTTTTTTATATACAGAGTGTTCCACTTTATACAACTGAAATGCTACTTATAATCTGTTGTTGTTTGTGCTAATTATATTTCCGTATGTAATAAATAATTTTTAAATTGTATAGGTACCCATTTTCATTCTTTCTAGCAACAAATTTATTAAGATAAACTATTCTCCAAATGTTTAGCAAAATATAAGTCTAGAGTTTTACACAATTTTTATTTTAGATTTTATTCACAAAATTCCTGCAGAAAAAACATTTTCATAAGAACTTATATTTATATATCAGATGGTAAACATTTTATCACTTTTAAAGCTGACCAATCGTATACGAGGAGATGTTAGAAAGTATATATATATATATATATATATATATATATATATATATATATATATATATATATATATATATATATATATATATATATATATATATATATATATATATATATATATATATATATATATATATATATATATATATATATATATATATATATATATATATATATATATATATATATATATATATATATATATATATATATATATATATATACAGGGTTGTCCAATAAGCGCACGTCGGTCCATAGTTAGTAAGCCGTTGTACTTGAAAAAAAAATTCTCAATGAAACTTATAACGTGTGATCTTTGCTACACCAAAATTATTTCTAAGCATACATGGTGTATAAAAAAAGAGTAATAATAAAAATTATGTTTTTCTTAAATGCAATACTATAGTTTTTTATGTGGTAAATAAAGCCCATGTAGGTTCTATATTCAACTAAAAATTTGTAAGTTTGTCAAATGCAGTGTTGCCGAGTTATTAATTTTTCTTTAAAAATTTACTCAAAAACATTTCTTTAAACTGCTATTTCTGTGCCACTGCTCGTTAGTGGCCCTGAAAATTTTACGTGCAATCTAATATTGGCCTAGTTTATCCTGAACTGTCTTTATATTTGGATCGTTTATGCAGTGTGTTCAAAATTTCTCTTCAAACATCCCTACATTCACCTTCATTTTAATTGAATTTCTTAAATGTAACACCCTGTATATTATTTTGCCGTTAAAAAGCTTAAAGTGTGCTCATTCAGAAAATACCATGTTTGCAGTATCTCTCTCAACCTACTTTTGATATATTAAGCTTTTTCCAAAAATTTACACAGAACATAAGAAAAATCACAGGCGGCACGGCACAAGGAATCGAAGCAGTTGCTACTCGTTGACATAATAATGTTATTTCTTTTTGTATCGCAAATTTATATAATATTTATTGAAATAATGATAAAATCATTTAGAATAAAAGATTATTAAACGTAACATAATTTAGGTAATTAACAAAAAACACAATAACTACTTCATCAAATGTTCAAACACTCTACCATTTTGTTGTAGACACATTATTGAACCTGCCTGTTAAAAATTTATTTACATTTCGCAACATGAAGGGAGTAACTGAATCAAACGCTTCTCTTATTCTTTCCCGCATGTTTGCTGCCGTTGTGGGCGGTGTTTTGTAGACCAGATCTTTAATGTATCCCCATAAAAAAAATCAGTTTCGTTAGATCTGGTGACCTTGGAGGCCACGGAATAGGTCCTCCTCTTCCAATCCAACGGCCTTGAAATTTTGCATCCAGCGTATTTCGGACTCCAATGCTGAAATGTGCAGGCGCCCCATCTAACTGGAACCACATCCTTCTTAACATATGTAATGGTATATTTTCCAGCAGATTCTCAAAATCTTCGTCTAAAAAATTTTGAAAAATATATCCATTGAGGTGTCCATCAAAAAAATGCGACCCTATTATGTGGTCTCCAATTATTCCTCCCCATACATTTACACTCCACCTATGTTGCTGGTCAACAGTTCTCACAAAATGTGGATTGGCATCAGCGTAGAAGTGTACTTTATGCCTGTTTACAAGACCACTGTTTTGGAATGTCGCCTCATCGGTGAACAATATATTATTCCAAAATCGTTCCTCTTCTCCAATTAGAGCAAGACCCCAATTACATAAATGTATCCTATTTTCGAAGTCTTGCCTATTACCTAAGTATTTGAGTGAGTTGCACACGATATGGATGGAACCTATTCTTACTTAACATTCTTTTCATATAAGTTTGACCTAAGATCAACATATCACTTGTGTCTGCTGTATTTCTGTGTGGGTCTTCAACAACAGATGCGACAACATTAAATTCATTCTCCTCGTTTAGCACTGGCTTCATTCGTCCATGCTTCTCGTACTTAGCTGTCCCCGTCCGGTCAAATCTATTCTTTAGTCTTTGAAATGATCTTGCATCTGGGTGCCTTCTTTCAGGAAATCTCTCAGCGTACACTCTGGATGCCAGAAGACAATTCTTTAAGCATTCTCCAAGGACATAGATCATTGCATTTAATTCTTCAAACGTGTATTTCGTTTTTATTACAATATACTCCTTATTAAAAAAGAGAATATGCACACGACGTCGCCAAATGTCACAATATTATACAAATAATTAGTTACAGGTAATAATTGGTTACATATAAATCATTTCAATTAACTGCTGAATCGTATACTTCATTTTTGTTACAAAATACCCCTTATTAAAAAAGATAATATGCACAAGATGTCACCAAATGTCACAAGATTGTACAAATAATTAGTTACATTGTCATGTCAACGAGTAGCAATTGCTTCGATTCCTTGTGCCGTGCCGCCTGTGATTTTTCTCATTTTCTGTGTAAATTTTTGGAACAAGCTCAATATCTCAGAAGTAGGTTGAGATAGATACGGCAAACATAATATTTTCTGAATGAGCACACTTCAGCTTTCTAACGGCAAAATAATATACAGGGTGTTGTATTTAAGAAATTTAATTAAAATGAAGGTGAATGTAGGGATGTTTGAAGAGAAATTTTGAACACCCTGTATTAACGAATCCAAATCTAAAGACAGTTCAGGATAAACGAGGCCAATATTAGATTGCACGTAAAATTTTCAGGGCCACTAACGAACAGTGGCACAGATATAACAGTTTGAAGAAATTATGTTTTTGACTAACTTTTTAAAGAAAAATTAATAATTCGGTAACACTGCATTTGACAATCTTACATCTTAAGAAATTCAATTAAAATGAAGGTGAATGTAGGGATGTTTGAAGAGCAATTTTGAACACCCTGTATTAACGAATCCAAATCTAAAGACAGTTCAGGATGAACTAGGCCCATTTTAGATTGCACGTACATTTTTCAGGGTAACTAACGAACAGTGGCAGAGATATATCAGTCTGAAGAAAGTATGTTTTTGACTAAATTTTTTAAGAAAAATTAATAACTCGGCAACACTGCATTTGACAATCTTACAATTTTTTAGTTGAATATAGAATCTACAGAAGCTTCATCTACCACATAAAAAACTATAGTATTCCATTTAAGAACAACATAATTTTTGGTATTACTTTTTTTTGTACACCCTGTATACGTAAAAATAATTTTGGGTTGTAGCAAAGATCACACGTTATAAGTTTCATTGAGAATTTTTGTTCAAGTACACCATTTATTTGGCGGAAATTGCCTTGAGTAATGTTATACTATATTATATTTTTCACAAAAATTCGACAACTTTTATTTACAATAACTTACTAAACATTTATTATTAATTACCAACATTTCACAAAAATGTTAAAAAAATTATTTCTACGGAAACACTTAAAACATTTCTGCGAAAACTTTTCAAATTCAGCCACTATTTGAGAGTGCCTGTATACGGCAGCTCGACTTATTCGGCGAGTAGTACAAGCAGAAAGCTCTCTGAATCGGTCATTTCCATAGAGCTCAGCTCTCTATTGGTACAAACACCTTTTTACAATGTGTGATATGTGTTTGTGCAATGTGCCAAAAACGTTAAAAGTTGCAAAACAATTGAAATAACTCAAAAACGACGAACGATATCAATTTTTTTCCTTATATACATGCATTATAATGCAATGTAAAATGCAAACATGTAATAACATAAGGGGTGTTTTATTAAAAAAAGAAAGACTTATGGGCCAGTGATTATAAAAATAATTTTATAAGATGCAGCTCAAAACACCCTGTAATTAACGTATACAATTTTTGCTCGTATCTTGTATATAAACAACAGTATTGAATTTTACTGTAGAAATGCGTCACCCTGTATATGTGTAAACAGACAAAAACTGAAACTTACCCCGTATATGGGTTTTAGCGGTTCTAGTTCGCGCTCATTTGACGAAATCTTTACAAAATTCATAAGCCTACGAAAATTTGCTAAAATATAGACTATTAAGCCATAAACTCTATAACTTAAACTACTGACAAAGCATCAGAAAGAGGGTCTATTTGAAATGGATTTTCCGATAACGTTTTAGTAAAATGAAGGACAATGATGTTTGAAGGTGAAACTTAAAGCTTTGTAAAACACACCTATTACGACATTTCTTCAGCACAATCAGTATTTGCTTCAGGTTATTTGTCTGAAAATTGCAACTTTTGATGTTTCAAACCACGATGTTTTAAGAAGAAAAAGTATAAAATTTTCAAACTATTCTTTCTGCTACTTCTTGACCTTTCTGAGTCAAGAAAACTTAGCCGTTGTATGTACTATTCAATTGGTTTTGTTAACCACATAAAATATTTTGTTCTTGTTCTTTCCTTTGATCACCAGTGGCACCCAATTTTTTTTCTTTAAATGCCTATAACATTTTTTCTTGTAACGTAGAGGTCTGAATTTCGGCATATAGGGTAAGTTTGATAGCAGAAACGCATATACCAAATTTGGTTGTCATAGCGTTATTTTCGGAGATACCAAAATTTTCCGAAAGAAAACCCAAAATTTTCCCGGAAAAACTAGTCCAATTTTCCTGGCTAACGAACTTGTCCAAGCCACTTACAAAAGGAAGGTACTTACCAAATTTCATCAAAATTGCCGATTATTTTTTGAGTTATCGGTGTGATATATGTATATATATATATATATATATATATATATATATATATATATATATATATATATATATATATATATATATATATATAAACACAGAGCTCCACATTAGTGAATTTATCTTTTCCTTCTTTTTCGAAACCTATCCTATACAGAAAAAAAAAAGATATGAATCTTGTTATTGGAGAATGTCAAGAAAATTGTTTACTGGTTGCGATGGTTTATGCTCAAAAATCTGCATCTCGAAATCATCCAGACAATAGAGTGCTGCAGACTGCTGCAGGTATTTCGTAGAACCGGAAGTGTCGCGTACGAAAAAATCAACAGACAAAAGTATGTCACTGAAAATCCAGCGTAACACAACCCGGGAAGTAGGCATTACCAGACGAAATGTAGGCAGAATAATCAAAATAGGGAACAATGTCATCCATATCATGTTTAGTTACATCGGGAATTGATGTTGACTTAATTCGACGAATTGATTTTTGCTTGTGGGCCCTTGACAACGTTGGTGAGAGTGAAAACTTCTTTGACTTTGTGCTATTTTCAGACGAGAGTACATTTCATAGCACGTATCTAGTAAGTAGACACAATTATAGCTATTATAGTGACGAAAATCCACATCACATCCATACAGTTTATCATCAGCACAGATGGAGTATTAATGTTTGGGCCGGAATTTTAGGAGGACACATAATAGCGCCTTACTTTTTTAACAGGAACTTTAACGGTCAAATATTTCTAAGATTTATACAAGATTATTTTCCAGAGCTTTTAGAATATATCCCAGGAGATATTAAACGGTGGATGTGGTTCCAATTAAATGGTGCTCCTGCCTATTTTGAAATCAGTGTACGGGAACATTGGAACAGAAGTTACTCCAATCAATGGATAGGACGAGAAAGCCCACGCAACTGGCCCGTACGATCCCCAAACTAAAAATGTTTGGATTCTCAGTGAATTTTCTTTAAAAAATGCACTAATGAGAAGATCTTGACTTTTCAAAAAAATTCTTCAAATCACCGCGAACTAGGTCCCCTAGAGAACCCATATCCAGGGTCAGTTTGAATTTTTATATGTTCGATTTCGATCAAATTTGGTGGGTACATTCATTTTGTAAATGGCTTGGATACGTTCGTTATCCAGGAAAATCGGCCCAGTTTTTCCCGGAAAATGTTTTTCTTTCGGATTTTTTTTTATTTCCGCAAATAACAAAGTAACGGCAGCCAAATTTGGTACGCTGATTTATGTCACAAAGAGTAAACTATGCACCGAAATTTAGACCTATAGGGTGAAAGGAAAAAAGTTACATTTAAATAAAAGAAATTTGAGTGCCACTGATGACCAGATAAACGAACACAAGTAAAATATTTTGTGTGGATAACAAAATCATATGTATGTTACAGATAAAGACTAAGTTTTTTGGCGCAAAAAGGTCGAGAAATGCCAGAAAAATTACTTGGAAAATTTGATAACTTTTCCTCTTAAAATGCCAAAGTCGCGTTTTGAAACGTCAAAATTGGCAACTTTTAGGCAAAGAACCTGAAGCTAATACGGACTATGTACAGAAAATGTTGTGATAAATGTGTTTTACAAGTCTTTAACTTTAAGCTTCAACCGTCAATGCCCTTCATTTTACTAACATGTTTCCCGAAAATTCATTTCAAATAGACCCTTTCTCTGATGCTTTAGCAGTAGCTTTAGTTACAGACTTTATTGTTTAATTCTCTATAATTTGTAGCAAATTTTCGTACAAGAAATTCGCTATAGAAGACACCGCAACTTTTGAATTTTAAAAAGATTTTTTTCAAATGAGCGCGAACTAGGTCCCCTAGGACCCGCATCCGTGGTTAGTTTCAGTTTTATCTGTTTACATATATATGGGGTGACGAATTTCTACGAGAAACAATTGTATACGTTAATTATAGGGTGATTTGAACTACATCTTAAAAAATCTTTCTACAATCACAGGCTGGCCCATAAGTCGTTGGTGATATATATATTTTTAATGGAACACGCCTAATATTATTACATTTTCCATCGAAAGATAATGCATATTTGTAAGAAAAGAAATTCGGGACACAGCAAGTGCTTTACGGCAGCGAATTTTCATTAAATGCTCCAAATAGGAATAGCTGCAATTTGAGTTGCATCTTATAAAAATTATTTCGACAATCAAGTCGTTAGTGATACAAATTTTCTTTAAATCGAACATTCCTTATATTATTGCACTTTTGCATTTTCCACCGAATTGTAATGCATGTTTGTTTTCGAGTTATTTCACTTGTTTTGTAACTTTTCACATTTTTAGCACATATCAAAAATTGTGATACGGCGTTTTTACCAACAAAAATCGGAGTCAAATGCAAATGGCGCATTCAGAGAGGTTTTCGCTTATATTATTTCACGAAAAAATCGAGATGACATGCGCAGGGTGCTCTCAAATAGTGGCTGATTAAAAAAAAAAAAACTGTCGTAACTCAATTGTTTCAAATAGGACAGTATGTATCTTGTATTTCAGAAGTGAAGGGCATAATAATAAATGTTTAATAAGTTATTTAAAAAAATGTTTTCAGCACGGAGGTTTATTAGACATAAAAAAATGAGGAAGAAAAAGTGCGTTTAAAAAAATTCCAGATTTTCTGATTAATAACACAACATATTGCAAATTGATTCGATAACGATATTATTAAGGATTAAGACGCATAAAAATCACATTCCAGAATTGTTTTTTCTCCATGTGCGGGGGCAAATTACCTTAAAATTTGACATTGTTCATTTTTTTTCATAAAATTTTGAATATCGTGAAAACCATAAACTTTTTGATAAGATCATATAGGCTTTTTTTGAGAGCACTTGAGCTAGTCTATCTCCGTATGACGCTTGAGTTGCGACTTTTGGGACACCTGTATATATATCTAAACATATAAAAATTCAAACGGACCTTGGTTAGGGGTCTAGAAGCCCAAATTCGCTCTCATTTGAAAAAACATGTATGCAAAGTCTCACCATTGATACCTCTATATTAGCGAGTTTTTTTAAAATAAAAATTCGCTAAGACCGCCAAAATTATCGTAGGACGAAAATAAATAACAGTAAAAAGAACAAATTCATATATGCATTTGACAATTGTTAACAGAATTTTGACATGCCATTTAATCCCGTCGGTTATAAATTAGCTTCGACATTTGTATTTTTGTTTTTTAACGTCGGTCTATGTCCACGACTATGGCCAATCGCCGACGCCTGGGAGCAGTTTCACCTCATTATCCTGGATTTTTTCCCGAACCTCTTCTTTTCTGCGAGGCTGGTAGCATCTTTAACGTTCCCAACATCACATAGCTCGCGGGACCGACGATCTTACCACTGGACCACCAAGGCTTTCCGACATCTATTTCGATCAAGTATAGAGTTGCTCATCACATATAACAACCAACGTCAAATTTTGCAACATTATCATCACAGTCTACAGGCAACGTCGTAGTTTGTTCATAATCACATTATATGGGTGACGTCGCCTTGTCGTCGCAGCTATGATATTCGGTCGCCAGGAGCTCTTTTCATTTCGCTGTTGTCCTCTTGGTCTACTTCTTCCCTTTTCCCTAAATATGTGTCCTTAGAATGATATTGTCAGAAAAGTATGATGTCTTAGGGTATGTTTATCACACTTGCCTTTTTTCCCTCAGGGCTCGTCCGCGGCTTTGCCGCCCCGATAGCACTGCAACCTTTGGTTGATTGTGCATACCCTTAGTCTTACTCCACCCATTCCAAAATCACTGTGCCTTGAACTAGTCTGTACAGCGTCTGGTAGGGTGAAGTTTTATATTGCTCTGTCTCTGGTCTAGACTGGCCGTAGATCAGTTGTCTTTTGCGATCCAAGCTTTACACTCGCACAAGATGTGCTGGGTTGATTCCTCCCCCTCGCCACAGAGTCTGCATGCGAGCTCCCCTTCGAACCGTTCCATTTTATGCAGGTATTTCTTGACGGCCATGTGTCCCGTCAAGAGACCTGTTGTGTTTCTGAGCTGTCCTCTGCTAAGATTTAGCAGTTCCACAGCTCTCTTTGAACTGGGTTCGTCAATTATTGACTTCCCATGTCTGAGCCCTGGACAGTCTGCCCAGTACACCTTGTGTTGGTTTCTGACCCAGGACTTAATGGATCCCCTGGCAGTGCTCTTTGTCACGCCAAGAGCCAGTTCTGGTCCCATAAATGGTTCTGCTGACCCTCTCTTCGCGACAGTGTCAGCTTCTTCATTGCCTTTGGCCCCCGAGTGACCCGGCACCCAGATGAGGTTACCTCATTCTGCACAGCCAGGTCGCTCGTCTCGTCTCGGCACCCACTCACCAGCCAGGAATTTACCCGTGGGCTACTTAATGCCTTAAGGGCTGCGTGGCTGTCTGTGGCTATGAGGATCCGCTTGTTGGTGTAGCCCCTCCTCTTGTTCTCCCGCACACAGTGCAAGATGGCGTACATTTCGGCCTGAAACACCGTTGCTCCGAGAGAAATATTATGACTTACCCTCGGTCCTTCCGAGTAAACACCTGCCCCCGTCCCGCGCTCCCCGCCGGATCCGTCCGTGAACCAGACGCGCGCGTCCCGTGGTATGCCCGGCGTCTCCTCCCGCCATGCCTCGCAGTCGGGACCTTCCACTGTAAAGTTGTTTTCCCTGCAGATTCGCGGGCTCGCGAAGTCTGACCTCATTTGAAGAATGGGCTCCTTCAGGATCTCCTGAATTTTGCAGTAGCCCCTGAAGCCTGGGTTGATCTTCAGTCTACCATTGCAGGCTAGTCTGTATAGTCCTAGCCTGGCCTCCCCCATAATAACTAAGTGTAGGGGGGCAGATCCAGCAACACCTCCATGGCTGTTGTGGTTGAAGACATGGCCCCTGTGATGCCTAGGCAAGCCATCCTTTGGATCTTGCCTATTTTTTGTTTGGCACTGGATTGTGTCACCTTAGGCCACCAGACCAGTGCCGCGGATGTTAACGATGGTCTGACCACCCTTGTGTACAGCTAGTGGGTCATACTAGGTCTTAGTCCCCACGTTTTTCCATATAGCCGCCTAGTGACGGCTAAGGTCATGACTGTTTTCCGCAGTATTTTTTCAATGTGACCATTCCGGGTTAGCTTAGAGTCCAATACGACCCCAAGATATTTTACCTCCCTAGCAATTGGTATGCTCCTACCGTATATAGTGAGAGTTCTGTGGCTGTCGCACTTCCTCCTCCTCGTAAACGGCACGACGTTTGCTTTCTCGGGGCTCACCCCGAGCCCTTGACCAACCGTCCACCCTTCCGCCACTTTCAGTGCAGTCTGCATGCGGTGGTGGCTTTGTGGTGGCCTTTCCTCGGACTATGATGACAATGTCGTCCGCATATCCCTGTACCTCATACCCCCCTCCCGAGAGCCTCCCCAGCAGGCCGTCCACGACTGGGCACCAGAGCAAGGGAGTCAGAACGCTCCCCTACGGACACCCTGCCGCGACTCCCGCCAGCAGAGTCCCTCCCTCGAGTGAGGTGAACACCGCCCTGTCCCTGAGCATGAAACCGATCCACCTGCAGCAGGTCTCCTCTATTCCACGCTTCCGGACAGCTGCCAGAACCGATCCGAACGAGGTGTTGCTAAGGCCCCCTCTATGTCTAGGAAGGCCCCCAGAGCCACTTCCCTGTTCTCCACAGTATTCTCCAGTTTCAGCACCAGTTGGTGCAGTGCTGTTTCTGTTGAGAATCCTGCTCTGTATGCATATTGTCCGCAGTGTAGGAGATATGCTTCCAGTACACCGCCCCTAATGTGCCGGTAGAGCAGTTTTTCCACTGTTTTTAGCAAGAAGGACATGAGACTTATTGGCCTCAGGGACTTTGCCTGATCTGTTGGACGCCCAGGTTTAGGAATGAATATAACCCTGCCCAGTCTCCATGCCCTCGGAATTTACCCCAGAGCCAGGCTGGCCCTCATAATGAGGGTAAGCACCGGCGCCAGTATATCTATCCCCTGTTGGAGCATGATGGGCATTATTCCATCAAATCCCGGCGATTTGTATGGCTTATAGCTGTTAATGGCCCATCTGATTTTGCTCCAGGTAACCACCTCTTTAGTGACTGTCCAGTCTACTCTAGATGCCCGCCTATAAGGCGCTTCTATTTCTGAGTGTTCCCGGTCCGGAGGTGATTGGTTTATTATGCTACAGCCGGGGAAGTGCGCCTGGAGTAAAATTTCCATAGTTTCCTCCCCCGAGCTTGTAAAGCCTCCCGTGGATGTTCTAAGGGAGCCTATGTTGGTCTGAGTGCCCTTGGACAGGATATTGTGTAGTCGAACATTCTTTGACGTGTTTTCCACTTCCTTGCAGTGCCTCCTCCACACCTCCTTCTTGGCGTCCCTCAGTTTTTTGTTATAGGTCGTTAGGGCCTGTCTATATTCATCCCATGCTCCTGACCTTTTGGCCGCGTTAAAAGGCTTACGAACCTACGTCTTCCTTTCCCTGAGGTCCTCATTCCACCACGGGGCGTTCCTGGTGGACACCCTCATTTTCAGGGGGCAGTTGGCGTTATAGACCGAGGTGATTGCGTCTCGCAATTGGGCTGCTGCAATCTCGAGGTCTATTGAATGCTCTATGGTACTCTTAACCCCCCCGAAGTTCCACTGCTAGGTCTGACCTGTAGGCTTCCCAGTCCGCCTTGCGGGGATCGCGGTAAAATACCGTTTGTCTTTCGACTTTGCCGATTTCAAACCGGATATATCTGTGGTCTGAGCTACCCACTTCCCCAGACACAGCCCAGCTCTTAACAAAGTTACCCAGAAACTGGGTGGAAACTGTTAGATCTAAAACTTCCTCACGCCGCGTTGTGAGGGAGGTCGGTTTATTACCTCTATTCAATATGTCTATATTAAATTTCATAAAGAATTGTAAAGTGCCTCACCCCTAGAGTTTGTGTCCGAGCTATGCTACAACTAATGGTGCGCGTTCGCATCCATGCCGATGATGGTCTGCTACCCACCATCAGCTGCTCCAATTCGAGGGAGGGTCCGTGCTGTCCCCTGGCAGATAGGCTGACGCGACAGTGATGTCCCTCGGCCCATCCGATCCTCCACATCGGATTTTGATCGTTGCCAGGTCCCTGGAACAGAAATTCATTAAAGGAAGAAACTCTATCCCTTCTCTGACAAAAATGCAGGCCCTCGGGTTCTCGCTGGATCTGCTGTAGATGAGCTTTCCAGCAGCTCCGCCAGGTCCCTTGATCTCTCCTTCATAGGAGTACGGTTCCTGGATGAGGGCCACATCCGTGTTCCTCATAGCCATCAGTAGTCCGGCCGTGGCTGCCCTACTGTGTTGGAGGTTGACCTGAAGGAACCTAAGTCCCATTAACCCGTAGTTGCTTCCCCAGTGGGCGGAAGCTAACCCTTCCCAGGCCCCAGAATGCCTTGAAGGAGGTTCCTTCAAGAGCCCTGTAAGACGCCTGGTCGGTCGAGAAGGCGAGAGTCTGTCCTTTCTCCTCTGCCTTCCTGCTTAGAACCGACCAGTGTTGTGTCCCCAGTTCAGGGTTCTGGATCTTCAGTCTACTGATCACCGTCTCATGCGGGACGGTGTCGGGGATCCGTACGAGGAAGTTGCGTCTCTTTGGGAGTTCCTTGGGCTCGACGGCTGTCAAGTCCGCCCCCTCCCAAATCTGACCGAGGCCGCCAATCGTTGTCCGCAGCCAGTCCCGCGACTGCGGGCCGGCACAGGTCCGCCTTCCCCTGGTCTAGCGTGACCTCAGGGTGGCGTCTGTCAATCACCGCCATCCCGCGGCCCTCCGCAGCCTCCCTATACGAGCAAGTCTGCGCCGGTGTTCCGGCCTTGGTCCTTTTGGGACGTCTGGCTGTAGTAGGCGTGCTAGAGCCAGAGCGCGGCGTCTTCTGACTCGCACTCTCCTCTTGCGCCTTTACAGGTGCCCTGGCCCTTTTGGGACGTCTGTCTGTAGTAGGCGTGCTAGAGTCCGAGCGCGTCTTTTTCTGACTCGCACTCCCCTCTTGCGCCTTTACAGGTTTCTCGACCGTCCACGTCCCGGTCGCCATTTTCTGCACCCTCCGGAACTTCTTTCTTTGATCCCCGGAAAGACGCTTGGACTCTACCCTTACAGTAGGGTCCTCACTGGTGGAGGGGCCCCCGGTGCTCGCCGTCCTCCGGTGGGACCCAGCCTCCAGCTTGGGTGTCGGGGACAGGTCTCTGGCCGAAGCTACCCCCTGATCCCCCGTATCTACGTCGGTCGTGAGACCTCAAGAGTCCGCTGCCGCCCCCTGGCTCGCGTCCGTTTCTGGAATAGACTCAAGGCACAACTCTGTAACCGGAGCTACTCCTCGAGCCTCATTGGTTTTGGTTTTTTATGTATTTATTATCTTCATGTTGTTCACTTGAGAATGGGGGAAATAATGTCCACACCATCAGAACCCCCTGTGTGGTGCAAGGCGGGTTACTCTGGAGGGTTGCCCGGTACTCCAGAGGTTCCGCTCACGACACCATCGCCCCGGTGCCATCCATCCCTAGGCATGGGTCACGTGACACCGTAGATTGGGGGAGTTTAGTTCGAACTCCTTGTCTAGATCCATCATGTTTAGTTATTAGCAGGGTCACCTCGTGCAGGATGCGGCTTTTCACCGCGCATGACGGTCTTGGGGGAAAGCTTTATCCAAAGTTTATGATGTTTCCACTTCCTCAGCTTTCCCCCTGGAGTCCTTTGGCCCGCGACTCCTTAACACCCACATTTGCCTTCCTTCCCAAAGTTTCTTTCAGCAACCCTCTTTCTTCTCCCACCTCTTCTGGCGCACTTTTATTCGTCTTTTTGTCCATGTAACGTGTCTTTGTCATTTTCTTCATGTTCATATGTCAAAAGTTTTCATTTTAGTGAATTTTCGTAGAAAAAATTCACTAATGGGGAAATCCCGACTTTTGCATTTTGAAAAATTTTTGCAAATGAGCGCGAACTAGGACCCCTAGAACCCATATCCGGGGTCAGTTTCAATTTTTATATGTTATATATATATATATATATATATATATATATATATATATATATATATATATATATATATATATATATATATATATATATATATATATATATGGGTAAAATTTTTATATTAGGACAATTGCATGTCCAAAGTCATTTCTAGTAAACTATTGGGCCTAAAAGCATAAACTAAACATATATGTCAAGCCCAAATGGATATCTAACTGATACACATAAAATGGAAGCCACGTTAATTCATATTTTTTTAGAATTCATCAATATATGACCGAAATCGTCATTCCGGTAACTGTCCGAAACTCGATTTCTGAACTTTAAAAGGATTGTTCCCCTAATATATTTATCTAAGGTATTACAAAGTATGAGCAGATCAATTTTCAAAGTGTTTGCTATCAATATATATACCAGTATTCTTCCGATTAAACATAGGTATAACATTTTAATATTCCATTGTTTTTTGTCCGGAGAGACGCTCGTCATTCCGGAAACACGACCAATATGTTTGAATATTTCGCGCCTATAAACCTGAAATCACCGCGCATGTGCACCTAGATGTAGTTTGTGTTATGCTAAGTCCAGAAATGCCGGTAAGTTTTTGTCAATATTTATCATTTTATTTAAATAAATTTACGAAGGACGGGATATTTTCGCGTACCTTTATTGCCCATCAATTCGGAAACATGTGCTGATAACTGTATTCTTGTCTTTTGAAGTTTTTATGTGATTATTCTAGTAATACCGATAATTGTAAACATAACCTCACAATTTCACATTGCTCAGTCGATAAATTAGGTGTTTACGAGAAATTTGGTCAGATTTCGTCATTTCGGAAACGTCATTACCGAAACAATTTGTTAGGCGCAAAATTGTTTCCGAAATGACGGAATTGTTTCCGGAATGACACTAATTTACCTTTAAGGTTTTTCTTAGAAATTTTGCACTATCTTTCAGAATCTCATGGAAGAGCAGAGATTTATTGATTTAAAGAAAAAATTAGAAGTAAACCGTAAGTTGGCGTTTGAGAAAATGGAAACTGAGAAGAAAAATAAAAAAAGCCTTAAAAAATCTACTCAAAGTTTAAATTTCAAAATTAAATTAAATGTGGGTAGCAAAAACAAAAAAGATCAGTCGGAATCCATCGGAAGTAAGGACAAAAATATAGATTCAGTTTCTGATAATATTCCAAGATTGCTTGAAAACCAGTCTAATGAGCAAGTTGATGAAGCCGAGAATAAAGCTCCAATATGTGACACAATAGTGTTACCAAACAAAGTTAAAATAAAGAAGACATCAAAAAAGTTAAATAATCAGATAGTAAATTCACCCCAGGTGAAAAACCGAAAAACAAAGAAAAATACAATAGAAGTCAGTACAAAAAGAGTTCAAAAGTACAGAGCTAAAATGACCGAAGAACAGTTAGAGGAAAAACGGAGAAAGGATAGGGAAAGATATGAAAAAAAGAAACATGCAGGTACTGTTAAATCTATAGAGACGCTTAGTGACAGGGAGAAACGGAAGCAAAGAAAAAGATGGAAGGAAGCCAGCCTGAAATACAGAAATAACAAAAAAATACAATTAGCAACTCAACATTTTATGGAAAGTAATTCACCTCCAAATAGCGAAGACGAACAATTGGAAGAAAATAGACCTGGAAAGAAAACAGAAAATGTTGTAGAAGTTAATAGAAAGGTAGAAAACTCTCAACAGGCCGCGAATGAGAACGAAATTGATGAAAATCATAACATGCCATTTGAAACTCCTGGAACGTCTCAAACACAAAACTCGTCCAAAAAACAAGCAGGTCGAAAGAAGGTTAAGCGCGATAGAGCGACGTGTTACAGGAAACTAGAAGAATCTAAGAGAGAAATTGCCGAATTAAAAAGAAGACTAGAAAATTATAGAAAAAGAGAAGAAAGGCAAAGATTGAAGATTATAGAGCTGAAGTCTCAAAAACGAAAATCTGGAAATCAATCTATGGACTCTCCAAATACTAAAATACACCAGATGACAAAAGGACTTGATGTGCCTCAGGAAGTTAAGAAACAATTATTGTTTGGTGAAGTAGTACGCTCCCAATTATCTCATAATGTACAATCGCTAGACAACCAAAAGAATAAACAAATTGCATCGAAATTAATCAGTGGTAAAATACTAAAAAAATATAGGATGATTGGTCAGGTTAAAAACATTGTTTCATACAAGATGCATAAAAAACAAATTAATAGTTTGCATTTGAGCAAAAATGATAGACAGGAGAGAAATAGTCATACCGCACAGAAAATTAGAAAATCAGTTCAGGAGTTCCTCGAAAAAGACAGTAGCTCAAAAATGTGTCCAGGAAAAAGAGACTATATCCGAAAAGGAAAAATAATAAAACAAAAGAGATTACTTCTCGACTCAGTAAAAAATTTGCATACAAAATATATTGAAACTGGAGGAATCAAGATCTCACACTCCACATTTCAAAAATATAAGCCGTTCTGGATCGTAAGACCAACTCAACGGGATCGGGAAACATGCGCGTGCATTAGACATGAAAATATAGCATTTATTGTATCGAGAATGCATTTAGAAAATCTGATAAATGCAAAATGCCCTAGAAAGTTAATCAATGAATTAGTGTGTGATATGACAAATGTCGATTGTATGTTTAGACGTTGCCTTACTTGCAAATTAAACGTATGTTATTTAAAAGATGAGTCGAAACATCTTTTAAGCGAAGAAATTCGATATTATCAGTGGGAAAACAAAACTGAGGAAAGAGATATTAAAGGTACTAAGAAACAAATTAAGAGAACTGTAAAAACTGAAAAATATTCCACAGTAAAAACACTTTTAGAAGTACTTAATAAACAATTAGTAGAATTTATGAAACATGTTTTTATAATGGAGCATCAAATGGAAGAACTCCAAAACAAAAAGGAAACACTTACAATGGATGAAGTAATAATTCAGGTAGATTTTTCCGAAAATTACGTTGCGAAATATTCGTCAGAGATACAGTCAATGCACTTTGGTGCATCTAAAAAGCAAATTTCCCTTCATACAGGAATTTATTATTTTCGAAAAGATGGAACATCAGTCCTTAAGAGTCAATGTTTTTGTTCGGTTAGCGAACTTTAGATCACCAGTCTCACGCCATCTGGGCTCATCTTCACAAATTGTTGCTGGATTTAGCTACACAGAGACCAAATACTTCAGGAATACATTTCTTTTCTGATGGACCAACGTCCCAATACAGAAATAGATTTAACTGTCACTTTTTTATTACGAAGGTTCCAACTTACTTTAAAAATGTACAGGAAATAAGTTGGAACTTCACTGCAAGCGGACACGGTAAGGGCCCAATGGATGGTGTGGGTGGCACTCTAAAGAGAAAGGCTGACAGTTTAGTTTTATATGGTCATGACATATCTTCGGCTACGACGTTCATTGATAAGGTTTCACCAAACAGTTGCATAAAAATTTGGGAAGTAACTAGTGATGAAATACAAAAATGTAAACTAGACATGGCAGAGAGTTTCGCATCTGTCCCACAAATAATGTCTCTTCACCAAATAACTTGGTCCAAAGAAAAACCTGCGGTTGCTTTCTTGAGGGAAATTAGTTGTTTTTCTTGTCCTCTTGGTGGAATATGTTCACACTTCAGTGTTGTAAGAACACCTATGGTCACATTAGTGCAACAAAAACACAAAACAACTAAGGTCAACTTGGAGCCAAATAAAACTATTAGGAACATTGCGACGCGAAAGACAAAAGTCAATTTGATAACTGGGAAAGAAAATGTATGCAGTTTGTCACCAGAGGCAACAAGTTTAGTTAGTTTGGAACCAGAACAACAGGATTCCGTCGGTTTGTGTCCAAGAAGTATCCTTTTTGTATTTGTCCATCTATAATACATTGTATCCAAAATGTTCATTTATTTCCTTAATTACTAATAACAGATTTGGAATCGGTTCGAGAAAAGTCCGAGTTCTCAGAGTCCGAGAAAAAAATTCATATTTTATCAGAAGTTGTAATAGTTCCACCGCAAGAACAGATTGACAGTTTGCCACCCCATGGTATCCTTTTTCATAAGAATCAACTTTTTATTAGTTCCTATATTTTTAAACATATTTTTCTAAATATTTGTATTTTATTTAATGTAATATCAATTACATTTTTATTCATTTTCCTCAATTAATAACCTAGATTTTCAGGTAAAAAATTCCGAGGCGGTAATTAATATTACATCAGATATAGCAGTTGTTGCTCCACAAGAATTTCCTCAAAACAATAAAGTTCAAAATGGTCTATGTTTTATGTGTACATTTCAAATATCTTCAAGAACTGTGGGTATCAAATGCTTGCAGTGTCAACGCTCATATCATATTAAATGTATCTTGAAGCATAATCTGAATAAGAATGGAAATGTTTTTGTTTGTCCGTCATGCTTAGTTAAAAAAAGTGACTGACACTGTGTAACAGTCACTTATTACCATTAATTTTTTCCTCATGCCATGTTAATTTTGGCTTAGTGTTTATTTACTCAATAAAATTATTTTACAGAAACTAGTTTTTACATTTCAAGTCCTATTATTACAAATATTATTGATCTTACATCATTTCGGCAACATTACGTCATTTCGGTAACAGTTAAGTTTAATTTAATTGTTGAAAAAATAACCAATCTAAACACTTATTAGCCTAAGATGTATTCACAGTTATAATATACTAATGATATAAATACAAGTACACCATATTTAACGACCTTAATATGGCCTAAATTAAAAAGTAACACTTTGTTTTTTAAGGGATTCTAAAACAGGTATCTGTAAATGCGTTCATTCACCTTTAACTTGTATATAAATGAGTAAATATTTCCTACTTGCAAATTCCTTATAATATGCTACATGTTCTAACCAATTTTATTACAAAAATATTACTAGACAAACCACTGTAGGCACTTTTTCAACCGTTTCCGAAATGATGATTATTGTGATACCTGCAAACACAAACATTTACAATTCCTAAACTACTGGATATCTTTCGTGGCCACTTTATATATGTGTTTAGGACAAATGAAGGTTAAAAAAAATATATGAATTGCTGGTCAAAAAGTAATTTCAGTTTTGAACTTTTAGTTTTTGGTAATTGTCCCGTTATAAAAATATTACCCATATATATATATATATATATATATATATATATATATATATATATATATATATATATATATATATATATATATATATATATATATATATATATATATATATATATTTGTGTGTGTGTGTGTGTGTGTGTGTGTGTGTATCGCACCGATAACTCAAAAAATAATGGGCCGATTTTGATAAAACTTGGCATGTACCTTTCTTTTGTAAATGGCTTGGATAAGTTCGTTAGTCAGGAAAATCGGACGAGGTTTTTCGGGAAAATTTTGAGTTTTCATTTGAAAAAAATTCTTATCTCAAAAAGCAATAAGCCGATTTTAATAAAATTTGGCATGTACGTTCCTTTTGTAAATGACTTTGACAAGTTTGTTAGTAAGGAAAATCGGACGAGGTTTTCCGGGAAAATTTTGAGTTTCCATTCGAAAAAAAATTTTATCTCAAAGAATAATGGCCCCATTTTGATAACATTTGGCAGGTACCTTCCTTTTGTAAATGGCTTTGATAAGTTCATTAATCAGAAAAATCGGGCGAGGTGTTCCGGGAAAATTTTGAGTTTTCATTTGAAAAAAATTTATATCTTAAAAAATCAAAAAATCTATGATAACCAAATTTGATAGGTAGGTTTACGATATAAAAAGTAAACTATACACCAAAATTCAGAGTTCTATGTTACAAGCAAAAAAAGTTATAATAAAATATTTTGTGCCAGATCATTTCTATGAAAATTCACTACCATAACGCACTTGCTGCGTCCAGGCTTTTTTTCATGTCCTGCTATTGGAAGACCAACTTATCCACCCCGTACATTATACTAGGTATGTATATGACTTGATGAACCTCTTCCTTGGGTACAAGTTGAAATGTTAATCAGTGAGAAGAGCATACTTGATATGTTTAGTGGTGGATTGAAAAGAATGGCCACACTCTCAAATCTAGTCATCTTCATTATATGAAATAAGGTTTTTCAATTAGCGTGATCAATAAGTACACTTTGAGAACACCCAAATCACCACAACACATATTTCAGAGACCTTACGATCGTTTCGTTGACAAAGTCAACATCTTCAGAGGAAGAAAAATTCAGAATTGACTTTGTCAACGAAACGATCGTAAGGTCTCTGAAATATGTGTTGTGGTGATTTGGGTGTTCTCAAAGTGTACTTATTAGTGCTCATCACAGGTTCCAGTTTTCACATAGCATTATCAAATGCGTTTTCCAGGTCTAAAAAAAAAACGCATCTATTTTTCACGACTCTTACTTTTATTGTTTTACCTAAAGCTGTGAACGAAAATCAATGTTAACTGATCGATCAGTGCAAGAACCGCACTTAGGGATATGTAAAAACCGGTCGCTCAGTCATTTAGACTATCAAACAATTGTTTTAAGAAACCAGCCGACTGGTTAGTCGTTTAATATTTAGAGTTGCGATCAAAAACCGGTTAACCTACCAATCGGTTTTAATTAAAAAACTAAACCGTGGGTTACGCAGACTCTGTCGCTTAGTCATATATGCTATTAGATAATCGTTTAACATCTTCGATCGGCCTCAGATAGTTTTATAAATACGTAAATTTTGGTCAAGCAGTTCGTTCTAGGCGTTTTTGGAAATCGATTATTTAATCAGTTATTGTTGACTAATTAAATTATTTATTTCGAAGACGCCACAATTCCATAAAAGTTAATTTTACAGGAGAACAAAAACGTTTCCTTTTGGTATTGTAGATTGTTTAATGAGTTGTATAGGCCTTTGGCCTCTCAGCTCTACGACCCAAATGGATCTTTTCCCTAATAGTTGCCCAAAAAGTTCAGACTTTTTATGTAGTCCACTATCTTTTTGGGGGCTATTTTACCTATTTCCTGAGGTGTTACGGTCACCCCTCCAAGGTATTTGAGCCTTTTGCAGAACTAAGCCATGCAGTAACATAGCAAGTGTTCTGTTGTTTTTGCTGCTTCAGTGCAGTATATGCAGTTTTCACTCTCCGCCTTGCCCATCTTTATAAGGTAAACCTTACTGGGGAGTGTCCTGTGATTATTTTCCGTCGTTACTGTCCAATTCAAGAAGTCCAGACTTCTCTGTTGATATGATGATGAACCGTTCTGCCTGCCTTAAGCCTGGTGTTTCCCTCCAGTATGGCAGCTTTTGATTCCTCTTCAAGTATCACGTTCAATTTTAACGTGGCTTTCCGTTAGTCCACTATAGGGCTCTGGACCATAGAATGGTGTTGTTGCTGTCCTTTTTGTGAGGCCATCTGCTTCCGTCTTTCCTTCAATGCCTCGATGCCCTGGTACCCACATCAAAGTTACTTTGTTGTTCGTAGCCAGTTGCATCAAGGATTTTTTGCAGTCCTAGGTCAGTTTAGACCTGGGTTTGAAAGATTTCAGAGTTTTTAGTACTGCCTGATCTCTCTGTTTCTGGGTATTCTACTCCTGTACACAGAGATTTATAGCAAGCATATTGCTACTTGGAAGATAGTGGAAGTTTTTCCTATGGACTTAGCGAGTCTAAAGTTAGGTCCTCTTATTCCCAGTCCGTTTGGTATTAGTCTGCATTTCAGTTTCTTTCCCAAAGTTTGAAATATATGAAACACGTCAACGGCCTTTTCCAAGCAAACATTGATAATTTTATTATTCCAATCTTACCAACTAAAAAAATATTATCTGAAAAAAATAATGTTTACAAGTTAAGAAACAGTAGTATTAGATAATCCTTCTCTAGTGGCTTACCACCATTAGCTGTAGGCTATAAAATCAACTCACCATAAAACATATTTTAGTCTTCTGGTACATACTGCACCAGTTTCTTTATATTCTCCATTTTTTTTGTAATTGGCAGTGATATTTCTTGTATAAGCAGGCTCTGTTGGTAGATTAGGTCTACCGGTAGCTGGTTTTTCCAAGAAAAATTCATAGAAACTAAGCACATCGACAAACGGGCGTAGTTTAACAATTCCAGGTTTTCTGCAATCATATTCGAACTCGTTATACTGATAAATTTATAAAAGTCAGTTTTTCTTCATCTTGAGCTTTCTTCAGTAGGAGTCGATAAACAGTATGGTTTTCTTGTAATACTTGAGTTACCATGTCTTACAGTCTAAAATTTCCTCATTATATGCACCCTTTTTATTGAAAAGGGAGACTTTCTTGAGGATTTCTCTCTTCAGGGAGAAAAATTGGGTCCTGCTTGAGAAGAATCCGTTTTACCAGCCCAAGGTCTTACTTACATATATACCTTTGAATTTTGAAAAAAATTCTTCAAATGAGCGCGAACTGGGACTCCTAGAAGCCATATCTGGGGTCAGTTTCAATTTTTATATGTATATATATATATATATATATATATATATATATATATATATATATATATATATATATATATATATATATATATATATATATTGCAAAAAATCGAGGTTGCAGAGGTCTATTAAGAAATACATTACTCATGAACCATTGAACAACATAAATAAATAATTTTTTTAGATTCAATTCCTAAAGGCTTGGCCAACATTTTGCATCAACATCTTTGCTATGTTTCATGCAACTACTATGATGTTTCAAAGTTGACAATCAAAAAATTTTAAAAACTTTATTTTTCAAATGACACCTGCCATTTCTGACGCCGGAAATCAATGTAAAATTAAATTTAAGGGCCACTTTTATCAACATTATGCATGCCTATGTTTAGTCGTTTTTGAGTTATTGGAATTTTTTAAAGAAATATTATTTTTCCCCAAGAGTAGTAGGCTTTGCAAACAATCGTTTCAATTGAATTTTTATTCCAGAAATGTATTACAATAACAAACAGGAACAACAAATTTACAGATTAAAAAAATAATTATTTTAATACACATGCTCAGTGTGTGCACCGTTTTCATTTAGACAGTACAATACGCTCCTGAACAGACTGCGATGCTCTCCGCAGTTCGAACGGTTCCAAATGAGCATAAGCTCCAACTATCCTTCTTCTCAAGTATTCGTACTTTAAAAGCGGATTTGTGTACTCTAATTATTTTACCCAAACCCCATAAATAATAATATAAGAGAATAAATTCCGAAGATTGGGTGGGCCAAATTGACGGGCCCCTATTTCTCCACCAACGATCTTCAAAGAGTACCGCCAATTTGGCATCTACGGCTCTAGTTGAATGTGCCGTAGCTCCATCCATTTGACACCAACGACAGGCATAAAACATTCCACTTACAATATGAGAATTTTCGACATCCCAAAAATGCCAATTTTCTCGATTAATTATCCCTCATTACCAAAATTCTGTCCGCATAGGTTATTGTAAAAACTTACAATCATAATGATTTCGTACAAACAATTCTTCACAAAACTTGATCCTGCATACGTAGTCTCCAGGATGTAGTTTCTGTAGCCTTAAAAATTTATAAGGAAACTTATGACGATAAATAATTCTTTGAAACGAGGAATACGAAATTTCTAAATCAGCAGATCCTGCTCTGATTGAAGCAGCCCATGGCGTGAATCTAAACCTTTTTATTACTTATCATAGGTTTAGTTCTCACAACAGGCTTAGCTACTTTTCCATAATAAGAAAAAAGATTTTTAAGTTTAATCATTTCATCATTTGCGGTAGATATGAATAATTGAAGTGGAACGTGGGTCATGTTCTGTTACTTTCCCCATAAATTACAAACAAATCAAACACAACACCATTGGGATAATGTTCCACCATGAAAATTGCACAAATTTTTAAACAATGAGATAATAATGACAGTGACTAGGTTTGACATATGACATTTTTTCCAAAGCCTACTACCATTAAGGAAAAAATAATCATATTTCTTAAAAAATGCCAATAACTCAAAAACAACTAAGAATAGCCATGCATAATGTTAACAAAAGTGGCCCTTAAATTTAATTATACATTGATTTCTGGCGTCAGAAATGGTAGGTGCCATTTGAAAAAATTAAGTTTTTGATATTTTTTATTGTCAATTTTGAAATTTCACAGTAGCCGCAAGAAACATAGCAAGGGTGTCAGTAATCATGCAAAATGTTGGCTAAGCCTTTAGGAAGTGAATTTAAAAAAATCATTTATTTATTTTCAATGGTTTAGGAGTAATAGTAATAAATTTCTAATAGACACCTGCAACCTCGATTGTTTGCGAAAAATGTGACATATGTCAAAGCTATGACAAATATGTGTTGACAACTTGGACATTCCAAAATCAGAATTTAATGTATAATCCAAGTATGTAATCAAAATGTGGTATTTCTTAAAATAAAAAAAAACAAAGATGGAGCCGATTCCCAGTATGTGAAAACTGGAACCTGTGGTGAGCACTAATAAGTACACTTTGAGAAAACACCCAAATCACCACAACACTTCCCAGTATTTCTGGAAGTTCCACCATTTTGGAAATATCTTATTTAGACCTGCAGCAGTCAATTATGGCCGAATACCAAATTTGATAATAATATGATATTGGGAAATCAAAAATGTTTTAACGAACGGGCTATGTGAAACACCCTGTATATATATATATATATATATATATATATATATATATATATATATATATATATATATATATATATATATATATATATATATATATATATATACAGGGTGTCCGGAAAATACGTGTACAACGTTTGACAGCAGACTCCTGACGTCAAAATAGGTCGATCTAAGCCGACTTAGTTATATCCAAAATTGCTTCGTTTAGCCGGTAGAGGGCATCGTAAATTTGTAAAAATATTGGTTATTCCTCAATTACATGAAAACCTGCTAATCGATTTTAATGATTTTTACTATGTAGATTAATACTATAAAATGACGTTTTGTTGTAGTATAGCCACCGGCTGTAAATAAGTGGAAGTGTTATGAAAGTGATTAATACGTCAACATTTCTCCTGATTTTTTATATCAACGGCGTTATGACAACCCAGATATTTTTGTCGAGTGACTGGATGTATTTGGAAGCTATTTTACCTCTTCAAGATTTTTCGTTTGATGAGCTGTTTTGCCAGAAAAAAATATTTACAATTGCCTGCATACATCAATTAACATTAGTAATAAAACAAAGTACAACAAAGTTGGAAATATGTATTAAAAATATTGTAAGAAACTAAGTAAAACAAAAACATTACTTAAGCAAATGTGTAAAATGACCGCCATCTTGGTGAATACACTCATTAACACTCCTTAAAAAATGATATTGGACCCTATTTAATGTCTCGGGGTTATTAAAATGGTTGCCTGCATTTAAAATCCGCGTCAATAAATCATGGCGTGTGTTTACCGGAGTCTTGTAAACTTCTGTTTTAATAGCGCCCCACAAAAAGAAGTCACACATATTTAACTCTGGAGAACGTGGTGGCCATTTTACTGGTGCACCATTGCCCCTTTCAATCCATCGATTGGGATATTGATGGTGTAAGTATTGACGAACTACAACGGAAAATGGGGCGGGGCACCATCATGCATATACCACATTTCCCTCCGAAGTAAAAGGGGCAAATTTTCCAGGAGCATTGGTAATGTGTATTGCAAAAAAATTAAATAAATATTTCCATCTAACCTGTCTGGAATAACAATAGGACCAATAAGGTAGCGATCAATAATGCCTGCCCAAATATTTAATTTAAATTGATGCTGATGATGTGCAACTTTAATGGCATGTGGATTTTCATCGGAATAAATGTGTTCGTTGTGCAGATTGGTTACTCCAGATCTTGTAAAGCACGCCTCGTCAGTAAACAATATTTTTCTACAAAAATTTGGATCACAGATTCTTTTGTTTCTAGTAAATTGACAAAATGTAAGCCGCATTGGGGGATCAGTCGGTAAAAGTTCCTGGACTTTTTCTACGTGGTATGGATGTAACAACTGTTCGTTTAAAACCTCATTGACAATCGATTTAGGAACACGTAACTCACGTTCTAAGCGACGGGTACTGGTACTTGGGTCTTCTTCAACTCTTTCCAGAATGTTTTCTTCTGTTTCCACAGTTCGAGTTGTTCGCATACGACCCCTGCCTTCAAATTTTTTCTCAAAGCTGCCCGTTTCCCGAAGATGACGCTCGATGTTGGCAAATGTTTGGTGGTTTGGTATTCGACGGTTAGGAAATCTTTCCATGTAAACCCTAATACTCTGACGCCCATTTCCTTGACAAAACCCGTATACCAGGAGCATGTCAACCTTCTCAGAGATCGTATAATTTTCCATGTTTAATGATAAAATGAACTTGTAATTCAAGAACGTTGATCGTATACTTCAGTCAATTTCATAGACTGGTGACAAGTTGTCAATACTTGTCAAATTATTAAATGCCATAGCAACAAAGTCACTAAAGAAATTATTGTTACAGGTAATTTGATTTTAATTTTATTACTAATGTTAATAATTGATGTATGCAGGTAATTGTAAATATTTTTTTTGGCAAAACAACCCAACCAACGAAAAATCCTGAAGAGGTAAAATAGCTTCCAAATACATCCAGTCACTCGACAAAAATATCTGGGTTGTCATAACGCCGTTAGATATAAAAAATCATTACAAATTTTGACGTATTAATCACTTTCATAACACTTCCACTTATTTACAGCCGGTGGCTATACTACAACAAAACGTCATTTTATAGTATTAGTCTACATAGTAAAAATCATTAAAATCGATTAGCAGGTTTTCATGTAATTGAGGAATAACCAATATTTTTACAAATTTACGATGCCCTCTACCGGCTAAACGAAGCAATTTTGGATATAACTAAGTCGGCTTAGATCGTCCTATTTTGACGTCAGGAGTCTGCTGTCAAACGTTGTACACGTATTTTCCGGACACCTGTATATATATATATATATATATATATATATATATATATATATATATATATATATATATATCTGTGTGTGTGTAAAAATAATGGGCTGATTTTGATGAAGTACCTTCATTTGTGACTGGCTTGGATAAGTTCGTTGGCCAAGAAAATCAGACCAGGTTTTTCGGGAAAATGTTGGATTTTCTTTCGAACAGATATTTATCTTCGAAAATAACAAAGCTTTAGTAACCAAAAATGGTACGTAGGTTTATGTTATCTCTATGTTATAATAAAAAAAAAACAACTTATAAGCATACAGACTTGGATAATAGTTCTCTGGCTTCACTGTTGGTTTTTAGTGGTGAAGGACGTAGCCAGCGCGTGAGCTAACTGGAGCAAGTGGCCCTTCGAATTCTGGAAGTTCTAGGATGTTCTTCAATGCTTCTGTGACTATAGTTTCGCTGCTTGACAGCATTTTCAGACAGATTAAAATTTAATTAGTACGAAATCATGACAACTACAAATAAATATCTGTTGCTATGTTATGATATGATGTTTTGATCAAAAAATGTTATCAAATTGAAAATAAAATGAAACATAGATGACAGATGAGGTTTTCAAAATGTCTATGTGATGTATGTTAATATTTAACATAAAAACTAGAACTAGCCTATAATAACTATGATAACAGTTACAACAATAAAATAACTAAACAATAACAGTATAAAAGTAGTCTCTATACAACGAAAATATCGACATACATTAACTCATTATTTTATTACAACTTTTTTGAAATAATAGTTAAATTTATTTTCTTTGACATATTTAATTAGAAAGAAGAATATCCAAGAAAGGGGAATTCATTAAATCAGTTTGCTCGTTTAAAACAAGGTAGTTATTGTCGTGTGTGTGCCTTTTGACTTCTAAAGCTTCAAAAAAGTCTAGTTTACGTTTGTCATTATAAAAATGTAGTGGTTGTATGCGGTTATTTATTGTAGGTCTATGTTCGGTATCAATAATATGTTGTGCAAATGTAGATTTGTCAGCGTGGTTATTTCTAAATGCAGAAATATGTTCTTTGTATCGGGTGTTAAAATTTCTAGAAGTTTGACCTATGTAGATTGCGTTGCAATGTGTACAAGCTAATTTATAAACTCCAGCTTTTGTCAGGAAACAAGATTTTTCTTTCGCGTTAAATAACAAATCACGCGTCGTGTTGTAAGATTTAAAAGCTACCTTTGTATTTGTACAAGTGTTTAAAATTTTTGAAATGTTTTCTGAAATGGTTCCAAAATAAGTTATCGAAACGTATCTGTCTTCTTTGTCTCTAATATTTGGATACATTAAATTAATCGCTAATTTGTATTCTTTTCTCTCTTATCACTTTATCTATAATTTTAACAGAGTAGCCATTATTAAATGCTGTTTGCTTAATTATTGAAATTTCTTTTTCAAAATTGTTTTGTGACATAGGTATTGAAAATGCACGATGTATCATAGAATGATAGGCTGACAGCTTTTGTGAAAAAGGGTGACATGAATCGTATGGTATGGTTGTGTCAGTGTAAGTTGGTTTCCTATATATTGAAAAGTCAAATGAATTATTTTCTAATTGTTAAGTCTAAAAAGTTTATACAACTGTTAGCTTCTTCTAAAGTAAACTTAATATTTGTGTGAAAGCTATTAATAAAATTTAAAAATTCATTTAATTCTGTATGACTACCTTGAAAACATGCTAAAATATCATCTACGTATCTGTACCAAAAGACAATATTATGTGAAAGTTCTGATGTTAAAATTTGGTTTTCTAAGTTTTCCATAAATATGTTGGCAACAACAATCAATAAACTTATAAGCATTTAATAAAAAAATGTTTCTATGAAAATTCACTATCATAACACCCTAACTACGTCCAGACTTTTTATATCCAAATACTCTCTCATACTTCTTTGTCTGAAAGTATACCTATATACCTGTAATATCGCGATATTTTGTAGCATTGCTTTAATTATTGTTACCATAAGTATCATGCCTTTGAAATTGTTCATCACTCTATTGACCTGTTTGTTCCGTAATACGACTGCAACTTCATTATTTCTTCATTCCATCTTCTCTTTCACTAAGTATCATCCGGACATTTTCACCCTTCAAGTCTCCATTCTTTGGCCACTTCTGACAAGCCAAGTATATCTACATCTAATTCTTCCATTATGTTCTTGCTTATTCCAGTTTTACTGCCCTTATTAACAAGCTCTTAACATTCCATGTTTCTATATTAAACGAGCTCTTTTTTTTTCTTATTTGCATATTTTTTAACCAGTGGGTGTGCTTAATAATATCGCCCAACTTTTTTGTGATAGCTTTGCTCTTTTAGGGTTGTACCAGTTTAATTCTTTCAAAAACTATTATGGTGGAATGTTGGACCTTTGCTCTACTTCTTTAGATTCAACAATTGTCAGTGAATGCGATGCATTATTGCTTTGTGACAAGTATTATCCGTCTCTGATTATTTTAATTGATACTGAAATTAATAAGTATATATATATATATATTAAATTGAATTTTCAAAAATTTGATATTATGTTTCAAGAAATAATTATTTATCAACTCTGTTGTCTGGGACTGTATCTTAAACTTTTCAAACGTAAATACTGTTGTAGATGTGTTTTATGATATTTTGTATGTTTGCTTGAAGAGGTTTCTACCAAGTGCTCAAAATTATTCCATACTCTTTTCCCTTTTGGTTTAATAAAGAGTTAAAGGGTCTTATTTGTAGTAAGAAAGCTGCTCATAAAAAATATAAAACTATCATAGTTTGTCAGATCTCCAGGACTTCATGTTTCTTCGAAATAAATGTAAAGACCTTACCAAACAATTTCATATTAGTGACATAGAAGATAGAATCTAATATTGTCCATGATCCTGTCCATGATCCATCTTCATTTAGGAAATGTTATAGACCAACCACTAACATTAACAGTCTTCCTTCTCTTATGTTCTATAATTACTCATCTGCTAGTAACTCACAACATACAGCAAACCTTGTTGCTTCATACATAAAAGCAATTTATAAAGATCTTACAATTCTGACATCATCTTTGTAACCCGAATTTACAGTTGCTGTTAACAGTATCGTTCTTTCTGAGGAGGAAATTCTGTCTGTGTTACTAAATTTAAATGTTAATAAGGGTGCTGATTCAGATCAGATACCTTCGTTCCCTTGAGATAATGTTCTTATGCTCTTGAAAGACCTCTCAGTCTCATCTTAAATCTCTCACTTTAATCTGGCATTTTGCCCGAGGCCTTTAAAATATCTGATGCTATCGCTGCCTTTAAGTGAGGTAGTCAATCACATGTCATAAATTATAGGCATGTTTGTATTAGTTCTCTCCTATCAAAAGTATTTGTGACGAGTATGATGTCAGTTTTCAAATTTTTCTTCAAACATATCATTGTTGAACAACAGCATGGTTTCCCTACGGGTAGGTCAACTACAACAAACTTGTTTTATTTTACTAATTAAATAATTTCATCATTAGACTGTGGTGGTGGAGTATACTCTGCCTATACTTATTTTAGCAGTGCTTTTGATTCTGTGACCATTCTGTTAATTTAGAAATTATATGCATGTAACAGAGATCCGCTGCTGGCATGGCTCCATCGCATCTTGAAGGTAGAACCATCCAACTTAAAGTTAGTGGGCTCTGATCTTATATATGTTACTTCTGACGTTCCACAAGGTTCACACCTTGGGCCACTTCTATTCAACATTTTTATCAATGATATTAGAATGTCCTTCAGGTTACCTTACTTAATTTTGCAATGATTTATAATTTTTCACTATACCACTGCTGAAATGTCGGCCCTTGCCCAAGAATTGGATAGCTCGTCTTCATGGTGCCATACAAATTATCTTCATTTGAATATAAATGTTTTTTGATGACGTTTTCCCGTGGAGCTACCTCTCAGTTTACCGCTGCAGATTCTGATTGTCTCATATATGACATCTCCTTAAGGTGGATTGATACTATTCGTGATCTAGGTGTCACGTTTGATTCACAGCTTAGGATGTCTCTTCACATTGATGTCGTTACTTTAAAAGCTGGAAGAATATTGGGTTTGATAACTAAATCACTAACCTTTTTAGAAGTGTCCGTACATTGACCATCCCCTTGTCATCAATTGTATAGTCTTTGTTTGATTATTGTTCAGTGATTTGGTCACCCCACTATGCTGTGCATATTGATAGATATGACCATGTTCAGCGAAGATTTGTGAAAACTTTGTATGAAACAAAAAACAGAATTTCCCCAAAAAACTTAAAAAATAATAACAGAGAGTTAAGCGCTAGATTGGTATTTCGACAACGCATCTAGCCCATAACTCTGTTATTATTTTTTGAGGTTTTTTGGGGTGAGTCTGCTTTTTGTTTCAGTTTCCAGCCTTAGTCTTATAAAACTTTGTATTATAGAAATTCCACGTGCTTTTATCATTATAGTTACAGTTTATTGCTTTCTTATTTTGGTCTACATTCCCTTCGTACTAGGCATATTCTCTGTGAACTGTGTTTTGTTTACAGAGTTCTCAATGGACTTATAGTTAGCTGCGATATCCTACCTCAATTCGTCCAGGTACTGTTCGTAATCCCGGCATGCTGGATAGTGAATGCCACTGAACTAACTATGGGCAACACAGCCCTCTCAGCAGAGTAGTTAATAGTACAAACAGATTGTGTTTAGAGTTTGATACGTTTGACATGTCATATAGCCAGTTTAGGTCAAATGCGCGAGTTTTAAATCTGTGAAGTATTGTATTATAATTATTATTGTTTTCGCTTGTCTCAATTTGTGGTTGTTTTATGTAAAATGCCAAAGTGTGTTAGTAAATATTATTATTCATTTTTGAAGAGTCAAAATGAACCAGAAACTTCAAGGGTGACTGATGTAATGGTAGTCGAGTTGTGATACTCATAATTTAAGTTTTAGTGGATTTTCTGTAAAAAAAATACTAATGAGGAGATCCCGACTTTTGAATTTTGAAAAAGTTTCTTCAAATGAGCGCTAATTAGGCCCCCTAGAACACATATCCGGGGTCAGTTTCAATTTGTGTATGTATGTATGTATATATATATATATATATATATATATATATATATATATATATATATATATATATATATATATATATATATATATATATATATATATATATATGTATGTATGTATATATGTATGTATGTATGTAACAGACCGATAATTAAAAAAAATAATGGGCCGATTTTGATGAGTACCTTTCTTTTGCAAGTGGCTTGGATAAGTTCGTTAGCCAGGAAAATCGGCACAAGTTTTCCCGGAAAATGTTGTTTTCTTTCGAAAAAAATTTATATCTCCAGAAATAACAAAGTAAGGGAAACCAAATTTGGTGCGCCGGTTTATATCATTATAGGTAAATTAGATACGAAAACTTAGCCCTGTAGGTTAAAAGACAAAAAAGTTATAGGCATTAAAAAAAAAATTGGAGTTTTCCTCAAAATGTCAAATTCGCCATTTAAAACGTCAAAATTGGCAACATTTAGGCAAAGAATCTGAAACTAATACGAGCTATGGTAAGAAAATGTCTCAAGAAGAATGTTTTACAAAGCCTGAAGTGTTAGCTTCAACTGTCATTGTCCTTCATTTTACTAAAATATTTCCAGAAAATTCATTTCAAATAGACCCTTTCTCTGATGCTTTGGCAGTAGTCTTAGCTATAGAGTTTATCATTTAATGGTATATAATGTTTGTGGAAATTTCGTAAAAAATCAATAATGCTCAATATATCCATTATTATACAAGATACGAAAAAAATTGTATACATTAATTATAGGGTGTCTTGAGCTACATCTTAAAAAATATGTCTATAATCACAGGATGGCCCATAAGTCGTTGGTGATACAAGTTTTCTTTTTTTTTTAATCGAACACGCCTTATGTTATTGCATTTTACATCGAAATATAATGCATGTTTGTAAGAAAAGAAATTATGGAAGCAGCAAGTGCGTTATGGTAGCACATTTTCATTAAATGCTTCAAATTTGAATAGCTTAATTTGCTAATAACCTATAAGGTTGACCAAGAAACCAGATTTTCGGGAATTTTTGTACATTTTCAAACAATAAAGCTATTTTGATGAAACATGGCACATTGTCTCTACTATATAGGTTATACTGGTAACCAAATTTGATGCCTGCTTTCTTAAAAAACACACATATTTGCTATTAAAAACATTTTAATAAAAATTCACTACCATAACGCACTGGCTGCGTCCAGACTTATTTGTGTCCTACAATGCACGTATGTCTCACTATAGTCTTTTATTACTGTTTATGAAAGAAATGTCATCTGGTCCAAAAGTAATGGTAGACAGGGTAGCAGTTGCTTCTTAGCATTACCGTTTAGACAAACTTATCTGAGTCCAAAGGTCAGAATTGAAAAAACAGCATGTTAAAGTACGGAATTTGATTTCAATTTTCCTTGATATCTAGAAAAGTATTTGACGTATTGTCTTAAAAATTAGTACATATGTTTTTCCATCGCAATAAAAATCATTCATCCACAATCTGACTCTAGTGGATAGAGGGCGCTGCTTACGGTACTCTTCATTTTTTTTAAATACTCATACTTTTTTGCTAGCGTCGCTAGGACAGATTTGATTAAAAAATAGTATTTGTATTTTCTTAAATAAAATAAAAAAACGTATACCTACCTGTCGAATGGCGCCAAAATTAAACGTTTTGTAAATGCTTGCGATGCTAAAAGTAGCTGCCACACAGTCTTTGTAATAGTTTTCAGATCGTATATTATTTACCCCATATTATAAACAAATTTATCACTTTCTTCTTGTCAAAATGGTGTTTTGGTGTCACTAGCTGTTATTTTGATAAGCTTTTATACAAGATTACCTAAAGTATGCCCCAACATAATTGCTTCCTAATGAGTAGTTCCAAGATATGGTTTGTCTCCATGTGCAAGCAAATTTGAATGGACGTAAAGCATGCATAATGTATGTTGAAAAGCATTCGAATAGAAGACAACCAGATCAGAAATTATTCAAAAACCTTTATGATAAATTAGGTAAAACTGGTTCGTTCCGTGCAGAACGAGATATTTTAGGCTGTCCAAAAATATCGCTCCGAAAGAAGAAGAGATTTTAGTTCATGTAACAGATATTCCAGAAACTGGCTGAAGAAGAATAAGTGCAGCTGCTAATCTAAGTAGTTCATAGGTTTCGAGAATATTTCATGACAATGGTCTTCATTCAGATCCCTACACACCTGTACAGCTTGGGCAGCTGATATTCCAGCTGGACTACAGTTTTGTCATTCCTTTAGAAACAAACAGAATGCACATCCACTGGTTCAAGAAGAATAAGTGAAGCTTCTAATCTAAAAAGCTCATCGTATCTGAGGATATTTTATGACAAAGGTCTTCAGGTACAATTTGGAAAACCCAATTCATCACACATTTTTAGACCTGATGTTCATTTTACCAACAAATAATCTAATATCAATCTGATGACGCTAACCTTGTTAGTGAACCGATCGTCAAGTTCTAAGAATGTGTTGTGGTGAATCAGGTTCATCAAAGTGTACCTATCAGTGACAATCACAGGTTGGTTCCAATCTTTACTTATTCGGCGTTAGGATTCCAGGATATACAAAAATTCTTATTAGGTGACTGTTAAATGGCTGTCAGGTCCCAATGTGTTCCACTAACTGTTAAAAATACATATGAGTGAAGCCCTCTGAAATTTTGCCACAGACTTAACTGGACCGAAATCGAGTTTAAAGGGTCGCGAACGAGTTACAATTTCGATACCTTTAGCAGCATTTAAGGCCTGTAAAATTCAAGATTGTTAAGCAACAAACTTTGAACTATTTTGGAGAATTACATATTTCAAACTATTTTCACATCACCTACAATGTAAAATTTTGTGAAGTGAGTATTCGGTTCAAAACCAGCTCAGCTCACGTTGGTGAAGTTGGTCTTCACACCCAGTCAGCTTAGTGAAGTGACTATTGAACAACATCCTGAAGACAATGTGACAGAGAAAGTACTTGATTTGACAGCTACCTGAGAAAATGTAGTTCAACAAATAAGGCAAATCAGGTAGTAAAGAGAAGATGTTTCGCCAAGTTTCTCCAGGGATTCAACAGTTACAACAAAGAATATTGGCCACCCCGTAAGTGGAGCAAACCACCAAGAGGGAGGAGACCGTTTAAAATTTTAAAAGTCCTTGGTAATGGATGTATAAGATACAAGGTATTCCAGGTTCTACAGGTAGGGGAAACCTGTAGGTAAATGTGGCTAGGTCTGAAAACCTAGGGAGGACGTTCCTACTGAAAGAGGAGTTTTGCTTTAATTGTTTTACGTCGATGAGTGTATGACTACAAAAACCGGGTTCAGATTGGTTTTGAACGCCTGGATAAGGTCACCACAGTGCTGGTAAATTGAACTCTGATCTTAGATTTTGGGGCTGGCAGTTATCAGAGTCCGCTGTGGCACTCATTAGTTTTAAGAGCGCTAGTGGTTAGCCAAGCCTGTGTAGATTAAGACAGGCCTGAGGAAACAAAACATATCTGCACATGTTTATGTAGAAATATATGTAGTTAAATATGTGGTAATATGTAGTAGTGATAGTAATTATGAGATTTTATGTTTCCTGAATATAGATAGGTCCAATGCAGGTTGCGGAATATTTAGTTTTTAGACCAGTGTTTTATTTTGTTACTACTGTGATTGCTTAATCTTAGATGACCTGAATTTTACAGTTACGTTGGTGGACCTCCTAAAGTCAGGTTGACCGCATGTAAGCTGGCAACACCGCATCTTCCTTAATATTCAGCCGGTGGTTGTTGCTCCTGGTGCTAAGAGGGGACAAGGGCAGCCCAGGAGTACAAGATGGGCTAGAGAGGGGATACATTCCAATAGGCATCAGTGCAAGATGCATGTTCCTAATATACCTAATAAATGGCATTCCATTACAATGACCAGTTTACTTCAATAAACGTTTTAGTTAGACTTTTACCTATTTTCTTACACAATGTGACTACACATTTGTAAGTAAAAAATGGCAACAATTAATTAAATAATCTATGGATCAGCTTCTGTGTGTTTTCCTTGTTGAAAGATTCTTTTGTGACGATTTGGCTTAGGTTTATGAGATTTTAACCACAATTAATGATATTCCGATGGCTCCACCTATGGAGTAAATAAGCTAATAAACACCAAATGCTAAATCAATAAATTATAACCATCAATAATCTTGCATGTATATGTACAAATTCTTTTGAAAAATTTACAAAACGTAACTGTTGCTAGTTCAGATGCACAACATGAGTATCAAAGCTGAAGACTGAAACTGCCAAGGATGCTGCATCTTCCTGTGGTGATATGCTGTTATATTTAATTTTTTATTTTATTTATCTATTCAGTCCCATTAATACAGCTGCTGTACATAGGACAGGTCAAACATATACATACAGTGTAATATATGTCTTAAAATTAAAGCCAACATTCTATACAGGCAAATTTACACTAAAAATAATCGTATAAAAAAGAACATAGTAAAAACATAAATAAAATAAGCTGTGCAAATAAAACAAATTGTATAAACAAAAGCACAAAACAAAAGACAGGAATACTATTCATTCATTAGACAAACGATAAGTATAAATAAAATGACACAAACATAGAACAAACAGAAAGTAAAAGCAAAAGACAAGAAATGTATTTAGTAAGTTAACACACACTGCTTATGCGTGTCTACTGAGGTCTTCCACCGAATAAGTTTTTTCAAAGAACTCCTCAACATCATAGAAACACCTTTCCAGTAGGAACACTTTAAGGTACTTTTTTAGTTTATTTATATTATTTCAAAAAGATTTGGTGGCAAATGGTTACATATCTTGATAATTTTCGCTTTTACACTTTGTTGCACTAAAGATAATCTTGTTGAATCTTGCCGCATCAGATATTTTCTTCTATGGTAATGTTCTGTATGCTGATTCTCAAAGAACTCTGGGTATTTTTTCCTGAAAACCACACACTCTAACAGATAGATTGATGTCAAAGTTAATATACCATACTCTCTGAATGCCGGTTTACATGACTCGTACCCCAGACCAAATAAAGTTCTGCATCTTTTCTGCAATATTTTGATTCTTTGAATATCAGTGGAATCTCCCCAGAAAATTATGCCATATTTTATAATTGATTGTACATAGGCTATACAGCTGATATATTGCCCTGTCAGTTGAGCGTATTTTTAAATACACATTTGGTTTGGTAGCCAATAGCTTCTCTATTATCTTAGAAATGTTACTGAGAAGGTTGATTGGTCTGTAGCTGTCTGGATGGTTTTTTTACCCCTTTTATATACGAGGGTAACTACTGATGTCTTCATACTATCTGGAAATGTGCCAGTTGACAAGCAGATGTTAAAAATGTAGACAATTGGTAGTGCGATACAACTTGCCAAAAGTTTCAGCAGTTTAACATGCATACCATCAGGTCCAGTAGAGTTGGTGTTCTTAAGTTGCTTTATAATATTAATTACCTCATTTTCTGAAGCTGGATTCATAAAAATAGTTTTGTCCACAGTACTTATCTGCAAAGGGTTTGACAACATGCCTGGAGACTTAGATGAACTTGCAAAGTGACTGTTAATTATGTTCAATGTATTTTCCTCATTTTCATACTGTTATTGAAAGTCTTCTACTTCAATGTTTCTGTTTATGTGTTTTCTGCCAGTAATCTTATTTACAAGGTTCCAAGCTGACTTACATTTATTATGCGATTTCTGTATATAAGCATTATTATACATAAGCTTAGCTTTCTTAATTACTTTCCTAAGAATGGAACAATAAATTTTATAATGACTTCCTCCTATAAGCCCATTTTTATACAGATCATATAGATTTCTTTTATTGTTGCAAAAAATTCTTATGCCAGGTGTGATCCACGGCTTTTCACAATAGCACTTTTTACTTCTAAATGCAAAGTATTTATCTTGTAAAAACTACAAAATTCCAACGAATGTATCACAAGCACTATTTACGTCATTACAGGCAGTCACCTCCCCCCAGGCATAGTGCTGAACTTCAGAAATACACTGCTGTATTGCCTGTCTAGAAAAGACCCTTCTGCTGATAGTATTTTTCTTTTCTAAAGTCACAGATTTTTTGCACCTAATAAATTGTGCTGTGTGATCCGACAGTAAGTTTTCAATATTTATAGATGCTGTACATGGTAGTTACTCAAGTGGTAGGGATGTATTCGTGAAAGACATAACTTTACTTTTGGAAATATTAAGTGATAGGTCATTATTAAGACACCAGGTGTTAATAAGATTAATGTTGTTCTGGAGAAGTTGACAGCCGTTAGAATTTACAGGAAGATATATTTTTAAATCGTCGGCACAGAATAGTTTTGGAACAAATTATGCTGTCAAGATCATTGATAAATATATTGAAAAGGACAGGGCCGAGGATTGAGCATTGAGACAGCCCAGAAAATATATCAAACCCGTAAGAATGAGAACTGCCATAGGAGACATAGTGTATCCTCCCAGAAAGGCAAGAATCAAAGAAAGCCAACAAAGAATCAGATACACCAAACTTACTCAGTTACCAATCTGTATGTATCTAATAAAGCTAATATGTATCAAAACCAGTTATACAGTTAAAAAAGTAAAAATTTTGCTATTTTTTTTTAAATAAATTATAATCAATTTTCATAAAGCAGCTGCAAAATCTTTTATTTAAAAATTATCATTTGCTTACAGGTAAGTTAGTAAAATTTAAAGACAGTTCATAAAGATTTTTATCATTTTCTTTTTGTAGCATGTAACCCAATCATCTTTATAGAAATTTATTGAAAGCAAAGTTCTTCAAAACAGTTAAATATTTTTATGTCTGCAAAATAAAACTTCGATAAACATTTTAGTTAGGGTGTTATATTGCGACTGTAAAAGAGCTGCACATCCAGTTGCTATATACATGCCTTGAGATACAGGGTGCTTCACGATGAGTGGCCTATTAGACGTTTCTGGAGAACTACATCTATTTAAATTCTGAAGATTGGTTTGCACACTTTTTTGATACTGGTCTTTCTAACTAAAATATTTTCAATTAGTCTGCACTTCCGGTTATACCAGAAGTTGACACAAACTTTGTTTTTTTAAATAGAACACCATGTATATTAATAGCTTTTTGAATTACACGTTCAATTTAAGGGCCACTTGATGACAACACATTCGGGCTAGTTCGCACCGTTTCGGATTTATTCGCCATTTTGTAGAAAAAATTGCGATTGGAGCGCTTTAGAAAAATTCCGATATCTTTAAAGACATACAAGATAGAAACATGCGGTTTTCACTGCCCCATAGAGCGTAAAAATTCCTACACACTGTTATAAACACAATAAGATTTTAAGATAACTGTTATTTATAACATACATTTGAATTTGAAATTTTTCTATCAGAGATAACTTGATTTTTTTTAATGGAACGGTACCCATATGTCCCCAGCATCTGATTAAGCGTTAAATTCCCTATCTTCTAAGTATACATTACCCTATACCTATCTCTTATAGTTTTCTTAGAAAATTGATTTGAAAATAGTAATTGTCAGCGGGGCGATGTCATTTTTTTGTACGTAACACAAAAAAATACAGTAGAAACAAAAATATTTCATGCTCAGGTTGAAAATTATAATAAAGAAATATTGTTACTGTGCTTGAAAATTATGTATTTAAAATATTTAAAAAAAATTAAAAAACATTTCTAAGGATAACAACAGTGATATTATTACCTTACACAATCTTATAAATCCTTGAAGTATTATTACAACACGAGTGAGAAAACAACTCACACCTCCTAAACTAGTAACTGCTCAAAATGTTGTCCATTAACACTCAAACATTTTAATATTCGTGTCGTAATGCCGCTAGTGGTTGCTGACAGAATCTCATTCCTATCTAACTCTTCAAACGCCCTTCTTACTCTGATATCTAATTCTTTGGGTGAATTGACGGGCGTTTCATATACTTTGGTTTTTATCTTTCCCCAAAGATGGAAATCAATCGGGGTAAGATCTGGACTTCTTGCGGGCCATATCCAGGGACTGCATTTTCCAATCCATCTATCTTCAAATAGATCGTCAAGTGTGTTAGATATTTCTCGTGTAGAGTAAGCAGGAGCTCCGTCATGTTGATACCAACAAGTTCTCTATTCTGATAATGGTAAATTGTCTAAAAAGTCTGTAACTATTGTTTTTAATATTTCCATGTAGCGATTAGAAGTTAAGGTTCCATCATAAATATGATAATAAAAGTTATTACCTTTCAATAAACAAAACACATTGAAACTAAATTCTACTTGAAATCCCCTTTCCGCGTGAGGGTTTTGATTTACCCAAACATGACTGTTATGTCTATTGAAAACTCCTTAATGAGAAAATTTCGATTCATCAGCCCATATAATTTAAAAAAAAAAACATCATCTCCTTGAATATGAATTAACATCGTTTCACAAAACTGGACCCTTTTACTAGCATCTCCTGGGTTCAGGTCTTGCACTAAAGTAAACTTATAGTTGTGTTGCAGTGTAAATAGAGGTATGTGGATATGCTTCGAAATAAGCTAGGACAGTTATTTCGTGATCTTCATCTCTAGTCACTGGACTGGCATTAATTTAGAATGACAAGTATGTAATATAAATTGTTCATCATGGCACACTTGCCTTAACATTGACGTTCAACCACAGTATAAGGAAAAATTATGCTGTGTTATGTTTTTGAATGTCTCTAAATACCTAAAAAAACTGTCCTTTTTAGCTATAGAAAATACCCAATATAGGTCGGAAAGGTATCAAAAAAAGGAATAGGTTCGAACTGCAGGTTTCTGTATGTCCCTTTTAAAATAAGACACTCATTGAAGGCAGAAGTAGTCAAAGGTTGGCGCCACCCCGCCTACGATTAATATTTTCAAATTAATTTGCAAAGAAAACTATAAGAGATAGGTATAGGATAATGTATACTTAGAAGATAGAGAATTTAACGCTTAATCAGATGCTGGGGGACATATGGATGCCATTTCATTAAAAAAAAATCAAGTTATCTCTGATTGAAAATTTTCAAATTCAAATGTATGTTATAAATAACAGTTATCTTAAAATCGTATTGTGTTTATAACAGTATATAGGAATTTTTACGCTCTATGGGATAGTGAAAATCGCATGTTTCTATCTTGTATGTTTTTAAAGATATCGGAATTTTTCTGAAGCGCTCCAATCGTAATTTTTTCTACAAAATGGCGAATAAATCCGAAATGGTACGAACTAGCCCGAATGTGTTGTCATCAAGTGGCCCTTAAATTGAACGTGTAATTCAAAAAGCTAATAATATACAGGGTATTCCATTTAAAAAAACAAAGTTTGTGTCGACTTCCGGTATAATCGGAAGTGCAGACTAATTGAAAATATTTTAGTTAGAAAGATCAGTATCAAAAACATGCGGATATCAATTTTCAGAATTTAAATAGATGTAGTTCTCCAGAAACATCTAATAGGCCACTCACCGTGAAGCACCCTGTATATTGTGGCTAAAAGATGACTAAAATGTCAGTTAAAACATAACCACAGAAACAACTGCAATAAATGTAAATCACAGCACCAGTATTTTACTAGAAATCACTTATTAATGGCATGCCCTGCATGGTGAAACCACCCCACACTAAACAAGGACTCACTGCCTGGTTTCACAAATGTACTCTTGAGAAATTGTGCTTTACAACAAAGCATCTAAGTAAGCTCCTACTGGAGGTCTCAACCTCTAGAGGTTATTTTGCACCCTAGAGATCTCAGCCCACCTTGGCCATGTCTGAAGCCGACATTAACCAGTGTTCGAGGCAGCATATAACATTTCACTCCCGAGCAACAACCCAGAAAAGTCGCTTGCCCTTTTGCAACCTCATAGTGGAGGTCTCATTCTCCAAGGATTATTTCACTCCCTGTATATCTCAGTTTCTCTCTGAGTTCATTTGGAACGGACATCAAACTGCATATGACTCAAGGCGGTATCACATGGCATCTCGCTCCCAAGCAACACCTAAGCAGAGCCAGTGGTCCGTTTCGAAGCTCACAGCAAAGTCTCAATCTCCAGGGGTTATTTTACTCCCTAGTGACCTCAACCCCTGTGGGTTTGTCTGGACCCAACATCCGCCAGCGCTTGCCTTAAGGAACTCTATCTTGAGTCTGATTAATCCCCTTTTAAAACATGCAAGAGATACCACGAATTTATTCTTTTTATTGTGTCCCAGGACCAATAGGAGTCTAAGAATCTACTCATGTAAATTTAATAACTTGCAGTCGGTAAGGAAACTGAGTGCCGGCTGTGTATGGAGTGCCGAAACAGCAGAGCACGTACTGTGTTCCTGTCCGGCAGTGGACAGGACTAGACACCTGCTCTTTGGCAAGACAAAGCTTGCTCCGGAAGGCCTGGATCAACTTTCGCCCACAAAGATTATCGACCTCTGCAGGGGGCTGGGTTTGTTGGGCGGAATATAGACTATTAGGCGTGAGCCACAATAGCCCTTATGGTCGCAGTGGAGGGACCGGTATGGCCCACTCACAATTAAACCTAAACCTAAATTTAATCATGGACATGCTTAGCAACCAATAAGGAGAGGTTGGTTCCCGTGTGGTAGGCATTGATGCTGGTCTTTTGGGTGGTTCCATTTTTAGTTTTTGTTTTGATTTAGCTTTAAGTTTCGACTCTTTACAGATTTGGGCATTTTCTCTTAATTTTAGATTTTTCCTCAGATTTATGATCTTACTTCCACATCGTCAATATGGGTGGAAGTATGGCATCGACGACACAAATTTCAAAACAAAATTTTTCGCTTAAACGTCATAGAAAGTGCCAAAACGTATAGAAAACATGATTCGGGAATAAATTTTTTTGATGCCTGTCAAGTCTGTATGTCTGTCTGGTTGTGGCCACAATAACTCTTTAGAACGAATTGAGATATCGTCTTCAAATTTGGTATACAGTTAGCACCCAACAAACAAACGGTTCAGATTGTTTTTGGGTAAAATCGATTCAGTGGGTAGGGGATGAATTAGTGTTGATTTGGTCAAAACTGACATTTTTTCGTTTAAACTCGAGTAATATCACTTTTTAGGGTTTGTTTATTAGAAAACTTTCAATTTCATCAAACATCTGGTATTCCGGCCTAAAATTAAACTAAGAGTTGAATGTGTGGGGGTGAAATATCAGTGACAGAAATTTCGAATTTTTTTCTGGCTAAAACGGCATACAAGTTTAAAAACATATAGAAAACTTGATTCTGGAACGAAGATTGTTTTGCCTGTCGGCCTGTACGTCTGTCTGTTAGTAGGTGCAATAACTTTCAAACGAATTGAGATATAATCTTCAAATTTGGTATTCAATCAGCACCCGACAAAAGAACGCTTCGAATTGTTTTTGGGTAACATCGCTTCATGGTGTAGGTGATAAATGAGGGGTGATTTGGTGAAAATTAACATTTTAAAACTCTAGTAATATAACATTTCAAGAGGTTTACGGGTACCGGAATACGAATATTTTCTTTGTGGTCAAGTCATGTATCCTAAATTCATCTCATGTGAACGTATTTCTGAGCAGAGTAGATTATCACAGCTATGTGGAAGTTATGATTCAATATGCAGCACTATTTTAATCTTTCTTGATGTGTTTCTTTCACTGTTATATGCTTATAATTCACAGTTTCTTTTAATATGTCCTGTTTCCACTGACAGTTGAGGTTGAGAGTAAATAAAGACTTTGCCCTTTCATGATGGTGGTTGTGGGATTGTAATAATAATCGTATGATTGGTTAATAAAGTAGATATTTATTTATATACATATTAGAAACAGTGACTATGACGTCATCCCCGCTTTGGAGTTGTTCTAAATAGACTTTGCTATACAAGAAGGTTTGTTTATGAGCCAGCATAGCTCAAGTGGCTACCCAGCTACATATCAGCTTGTTAACTTTGACACAAATGTTTTAAACTGGGATGCATATGGTGTCCCATTTTGGTTGCAATTGCTGAGTATCTCGGTTATTAGTAAAGATAGAACCCAGCGGTTTCCGTAAACCTAAACAACTTTGTTGTGAAACGAATGATGCCGCAAACAAAATTTTCATAGCCCTCTTAGTTTGCGAGTTACAGGGCAATATTGAAAATATTGCATTTTCAGGTACCTCTTGTATTTCAGCTGTATGACCACTTGTCGAAAACGTAAAAACGAATCCTTTTAGAACATTCACTCTTTAAGTGAACTATTTATGTTTCTTTTTAACAGTTTAACTGACTTTTACTATTATTAATGAATGGCTAAATTTTAAAAAAATGCAAAATAGATCAATATAAGTAAGTGAGCATGAGATATAAATTAAATTAGGACGTGAATTCTCGCCATTGTTATCTGTATGTGGGGTAGCACTGTAAAAAAAAAAGGGAAAGAGAGAGGACTGGTTTACATCATTTATTGTAAAATAAAATAAAGAACCTTGACAATGTAATTAATTAACAAAGCAAAATGAGACTTGATGACAAACTGTGAAAATTGAAATTATTACTTTAAATAAATTGAAATATAAAGTGAAATGTAAATTGCAATATAAATTGAAATATAAATTGAAGAAAAACAAAAAAAAATTAAGCCAATTTTACTTAACGTAGGGTGTTGCCATTTAGGGGATGTAACAAGGCTTAATTTCCAGAACGAAATGACCACTCAGAGCTGGTAAAACTTCTTAAGATACTTATTGGCACAGCTGGGCGCTGCCCTGTAAAATTGGAAGGCATTCTGCAGGTTCATGGGCACCTTGAATGGTGTTGCTTTTGTGGCTGGTGACATTCACCCCCTGCTCTGAAGGGTGGTGTATTATTTTTCTACGGGGCTGTTGACATTTGCCACCTGCTCCGAATGGGATGTTCTGGATGAAGTTAAAATATCAAGCCTACTGCAGTATTCTGCCCGTTGTGCACACTAGATGTTAAAATGTAATTTAAATGTGACAAAAGAGAAACCTGGTGAATTGTTCGTCATATATATATATATATATATATATATATATATATATATATATATATATATATATATATATATATATATATATATATATATATATATATATATATATATATATATATATATATATATATATATATATATATATATATATATATATATATATATATATATATATATATATATATATATATATATATATATATATATATATATAGCTGTCGGTGTCGGTAATAAGTGACGTCAAATATTTTTAGAACAGCCGAACCTAATATTACGTTAATTTTAGATTGTCTGTCTTAAACCACAGAGTATTCAGTTATTTGATGTGCAAAAGTGATGACGTCATAGATGACAATTATGTCCATGATTTTGTCCAGCACCTACACCCTGGAGATGTTCAACGTCGGGTAGTCTTCTGCAATTAGTATCGGGAAAGATGTGATATGGTAGAGATTTTACAATGAAGATTATATGGCCAGACGAAGCTGATTTTAGTAATTCTGGTATATTTAATAGGCATAACAGCAGATTCTGGTCCCAGGAAAACCAGCACCAAATATTTTCCAGAAGACAGCAGGGCAGGTTTGGTCTAAATGTGTCTTGCTTTATATTAGGAACACATAAAATTTTATATATTAGAGGGAAACCTAACAGCCAATCGTTACGTTAAAATTTTATAGGCAGCTATACCTGAATTGCTCGATGATGTTCCTTTAGCGCATGTACAAGGTTATTTCTGAAGTATAATTTTCCAAATCAATGGATTCGAACCAATGGGTCTATAAGATGGCCCCCTAGGTCCCCAGACTTGTCTGTATTGGATTTCTGGAGAATAAAATGTACAAAGTTTATTAGGTATTATTTCTGAACGTCATAACTCCTGGGTTTGACATGATTAAGGAAAAATTAAAAGGCTTTCACTACCAGACAATTGTTTTTATTCTTAACTGTACGTGTTTCGGCCCATTATTGAGCCATCCTCAGGGATTTAGGCGATTCCTGCCTTAGTTACAGAAAAGTGCTACATGAAATGTTGCCAAAGTTTATTTTTTCATCCATTGTCTTCACGATTCCAAAAAAAAAACTGCACAAAACAAGAAAGCAGGAACAACACAAGACTTGGAGCAATCAGAGGATGAATGCAAACGACGCCTATTTTTTAGTGTTTAATTTTATCAGACGAACAAGATGGAGTCTCTAACATGGATCTTCAGAGGTCTCTGATTGCTTTAAGTCTTCAAGTTAGGTAATTCTCCAAAACAATAGGAAAAGTATGTATATCGGTGGTGGAAAGAAAAATGTTAGCAGAAGAGACAGAGTAAAATTGTCAGTGAATAATATCATTTTAAGTGATACACTGAAATGTGCAAATGCATTTAATTGCTTTTTTGGCTCAATCCGGGAGATGTATGGTACCGCTGGGTATCCTCAAGTTTTAAAATCCTCAAGTTTTAAAATCTTTTCCATCTAACAGCTCATCTATGTTCTTTGCTCCTGTAACTGAAAAAAAGGTTCTTGATAAAATCGTGGGGTTGAGAGCCACATTCTCTTCTGGTTTCGATGGCAACAAAATTCTGTGCTCCTCAAGCAGTGTGCAACTGAGGGTTGTATCCCTTTAACCATCTTGATAAATAATTCCCTTAGCTCTGGATAGTTTCCTTCACCGCTGAAATTATCAAAAGGTATACCGCTACATAAAAATGGAGCTACTTCCGCTTTAGAGAACTACAGACTCCTGTCCACAAGTGTATTTTCAAAGATATATGAGAGAGTTCTCTATGCAGCTTACAGCGTTTCTTGTTGGTTTCAATCTCCTTAACAAACATCAGCATGGTTTCAGGAAGGGACATTCAACAGCAACAGCGATCATTGAGTTTGTCAATCTTTTGAGCAAATGCTTAGAGAGCGGTGAAACTTGTCTTGGCGTGTTTCTTGACCTTAGTAAGGCTTTTGACCTGGAAAACCATCAGATTTTGATCAGTAAACTGAGTAGCTATGGAGGTGTATCGCTGAAGTCATTTCAGAGTTTTTTTTTTCTTTGTGATACCAAGTTGTTGAGCCTGGGGGTGTTCGATTTTCGCCAGACATTATCCGGGGGAGTTCCACAGGGCTCTGTTTTGGGTCTGTTACGCTATATTATTTATACAAGTGACATTCCTGGGGATGACCTTTGCATGTACGCTGGCCATACTACTTTCCTTGTACATGTGGCTGATCCTGGTGAGCTTTCGGTGTCCGCAACTGAATGAGCTAATCAGCTTGTACAATATTTTGGAGACAATGCTTTGTTTCTAAATAGTCAAAAATCTATTATGATCAGTTTCAGTACAAGAAGAGTTGAAAGTGATTCTAGTTGTCTTGTTAGGTTGAATGGCAAAAGTATCCGTCAGTCCAGTACAGCTTCATTTCTGGGAGTTCCAATTGATAACAAGCTGTGATAGGACCATCATGTCGATAGGTTATGCCGCACGTGTTCATCTTATTGTTATGAGATTGGGAGACTGAGAAGTACTGTGAGTTTAGCAACTCTTCGCACATATTATTTTGCTTATTTTCAGTCTGTATTGAGCTATGGTATAGAGGTGTGGGGTACCTATTCAGAGGTGCATAGAGTATTAGTTCTTCAGAAAAGGGCTATTAGATTAATGTTAAATCTTTCTCACAATTCAAGTTGCCGATCGTGGTTCATGGTTCACTGAACTTGGCATAATGACAGTTTTTTCAGTTTATATATACAAAGCCTTGTTGTACACAAAACTCAACTTGTCTGACTATACACTTCTGGGCGGTAATCATGGGTATTCGACGATGAGCACGAATACACTTGATTTTCCAGTTCACAGATCTTCGACATATGAATCTATTCCATATTATATGTCTATTAAATGCTGCAACAAGTTACCCACAGATTTTAAAGCACTCAAAATTTGTGATTTTAGGGCACGGCTCAGGTCTCTTCTCATGCTGAGGGCTTACTACAGTCTGCTGAATATTTTGGTGACAGCTTGTAAGTTTTGTGTTTGTGATAAGTGCAGTGACATTTCATTGTTTTTTGTATTGCTTTTTAATTATTTGTTTTGAACTTAGTCTGTAAGTTTTATTGATTATTGTATTGTACATGACTGACGTTTTATATTTATGATGACTTGGCTTATGCAGTTTGTGATTGGCGACTGGCTCGATAAATAAATCTAATCTAATCTATGTGAAGCATGCATACAACAAAATGGAAATCATTTTGAACAGTTCTTTTGATTTACTAGATTAATTGCTTATGTTACAATTTTCAAAGCTGGTTTTTGCTGATAGCCTTATTGGATAATAATTATTTATTAATGTTATTTTCTTTTGTTACATAGGTAGGTAGGACTGTTTTATGGAAAATTAGTAAAGGATATATTGATAAATAGTTATTAAATAAATTTCTCTATTTATTGTTAGCATATAGAAATAAATAAACATCAGCATTTTGTTGCATGACCTACTGCAAAATTTTGACTGCGAACAATGAAAATTAGGATGTTTTTCGTTGTTTATTAAAATAGTTATGTTATAGATTTTTGGGAAGCTTGTGAAAATTTAGAGTAACTTCTTGACAAATATACAGACTGTCCCATTAAAAAAACATTGCTCAATAAAAAAAAAGCTCTAAAAGGATTCTTTTTAGTGAATTTTCATTAAGAAAATTCACTAATAGAGATGTATCGATGGTGAGACTTTGGGAAAATTTCTTCAAATGAGCGTGAATTAGGGCCCCTAGAACCCAAATCCAAGGTCAGTTAAAAATTATATATATATATATATATATATATATATATATATATATATATATATATATATATATATATATATATATATATATATATATATATATATATATATATATATATATATATATATATATATATATATATATATATATATATATATATATATATATATATATATATATATATATATATATATATATATATATATAGGTAATTCTGCAGTTGAATCCGGTGAACCGGCAGAGTCGTCGCGCACTAGAATTTCGTCGTTGGCGTTCTCGCGCTGTTGCCACATCCTTGTCTTTATCGACTTTGTAAGGAAATAATATTTAGTACAAACTTAAAAAGTCGGGCGCAGCAAGTGCGCTATGGTAGCGAATTTCCATACAACTTTTTGTAATGTTAAGTATGTTTTTTCATGAGACATAAAATGAAGAACAAACTTCAAAGGTCGAGACGCAGAAAGTGCGCTATGGTAGCAAATGTTAATCGAAATGTTTTTAATGAGTCATAATATTCAATACAAACTTAAAAAGTCTGGACGCAGCAAGTGCGCTATGGTAGCGAATGTTCCTAGAACTATTACGAAGTACGCTATGGTAGTGAATTTTCATACAACTTTTTGTAATGTTAAGTATGTTTAATCATGAGACATAAAATGATGAACAAACTTCAAAGGTCGGGACGCAGAAAGTGCGCTATGGTAGCGAATGTTCCTAGAACTATTTGTAATGTGAAATATGTTTTTTCATGAGACATAACATTTCGTACAAAGCTAAAAATTCTGACGCAGCAAGTGCGCTATGGTAGCGAATGTTAATCGAAATGTTTTTAATGATAAATATGTCTTTTAATGAGTCATAATATTCAGTACAAACTTAAAAAGTCTGGACGCAGCAAGTGCGCTGTGGTAGCGAATGTTCCTAGAACTATTAGCAAGTGCGCTATGGTAGCGAATTTCCATACAACTTTTTGTAATGTTAAGTATGTTTAATCATGAGACATAAAATGAAGAACAAACTTCAAGGGTCGGGACGCAAAAAGTGCGCTATGGTAGCGAATGTTCCTAGAACTATTTTTAATGTGAAATATGTTTTTTTCATGAGACATAACATTTAGGCAAATTAAAAAAGTCGGGACGCAGCAAGTACGCTATGGTAGCGAATTTTCATAGCAATGTTTTGAATGTTAAATATATTGTTTTAATCACACATCACATTTAGACAATCTCTCCCACAAGAGAAAGGTTGGACTGTAAAATAACCCACTTTTATTAAACGGTTCGGCACAAATTCTCGTACGTTTGCAGATAGGCACATGGGCCTTACCTGAAGTAATGAAGTAATTTGGCAAATGAAATACAGAAATTAAGTTTATTGTGACGGGCAAGAATAAAAATGTTATACCTATAATGAAATAGAAAAGAAAGGTGAGTAAAAATATGTATTAAAGTATCATAAAAATGAGATTCTTTGGCGATATATTTGCCCGCTGAACTGAGAATAAGTATCACGCCTCAAGATGCCGTAAGAGGCGAATCCGGTTGCAAAAACTATCAGTGTCTCATCCAGTAGCCTACAAACATGATTTTCAGCAGACATACGTCAACATGGGAAATCCACTTACTCTGTGTATGTGTGGGTTTTGTTTCTTTAACGTCGGCCTATTTCCGCGACTATGCCCATTAATCGACGGCAGGGAGCAGTTTTACCTCACTATCCTGGAAATCTGGCCGAACCCCTGCCTTTCTGTAAAGAGGGTAGGGATCTTTAACGTGCCCAAAATCGCATGGTCACGGGACAGACGGCTTTACGCCCACTCCGAAGGGCGGAACGTGCAGACATCCAACTTGCTGAAATCCAATGGCAGAACCTCGCTAGATGTTAATGTGACAGTTTCTACTGAAAAAGTGAAAGGAGACTACCCTGAGAACGAACTCAGTACCCTTAGGACCACGTTCTCACCACTCAACCACCGAGGATCTAAATGCACATAGAATATTATAGATTATGGTGAAAAAGAAATGGAAAGTAAATTGCGCGCCAGAACTATGTACTCGGAAAGTTAATTTGACCTAACCGAATTAAAGTCGCTTTCTAATACAATAGACACCCACCAAATTTTATAAAATTTGGCGTATTTATTGCCAAAAATGACTTGTTCATATATATATATATATATATATATATATATATATATATATATATATATATATATATATATATATATATATATATATATATATATATATATATATATATATATATATATATATGGGGGTGAAATACAATATATCTGTGGACCGGCGGCATTTAGATATACAAAGAAACATCCTTTAACACCTATTGTGCATAAACAACTTCTCGCTATAAAGAGCTTTTGCTTTTGTCTGCTTTGAGTAGGTATATGTAAGCGCCTTTTTGGAAAAACCAGATTGAGCAGGCAAATACCTATAAGGTATTCCAGATATGCAGGATTTTCAGATAACAATGTGCGCGCTGCATTTCTGGAAATAAGTTTGCCGAAGTATCTGTTCTTGGCAATACAGGCCTTTTGTTATCCAGCTTACATTAGCTTCCTGGCTCTTGAAGTGATAGGATAGTTATCATAGTGAGTTATTTGTGCTTTGTGAAAAACATGTTTTGTTATACTTAATTTAAAAGATTAGCTCCAACGTCTCTAGTAAATCCAAGCTGTGGATCAAATAAGAACCGAATATGTAACCTTTAGCGATTTGGCAGCAAGAGATAATGGTGAAATAATGAAATGGTTAGCAGAAAGACAACTGCTGATAAATTCTCTCCAATGCCAGCAATGTGAGGTATGAAATAATGTTTTTTCTTTCACAGTTTATAAATCGCTAAAGCCAACTTTAAAATCTTCAAAATTTTGGAACCCACAGCAACAACGGTTTTAATAGTTTTGTCCTTTGCCAATTGGTAGCGAATTTGTTTTTAAAAAAATCGCTAATAGAGAGGTGTAGATGGTGAGACTTTGAAAAAATAATTTCAAACGAGCGTAATTTTTGGGCCCCTAGAATCAAGAATCAAGTTCGGTCTGAATTTATAGATTCATTATATATATATATATATATATATATATATATATATATATATATATATATATATATATATATATATATATATATATATATATAATAATGTGTGTGTGTGTATCCCTACGCTACCATAACCCACTTACTGCGTGCATATATTTGTTTTTTTCATGACCGTAACACACTTGCTGTCACAATATAGGTAAATAAAAAAAATCCGTTTTACTAGATGTATTGTATCATACTCCATACCATAAAGCACATTTATTTAGTATATTTGTATTCATTACCGTAAAACACTTGCTGCATCAATATAGGTATTTTTTTTCCATTTTATTTGCATACTTATATCATACTCCCTACCATAACGCATATGTATTAATTATATTCGTATTAATTACCGTAAAACACTTGCTGCGTCAATATAGGTCTTTTTTTTCCGTTTTACTTGCATAATTATATCATACTCCCTACCATTACGCACATGGATTTATTATATTCGTGTTCATTACCGTAAAACACTTCAAACACGCATAATTATACCATACGCTACCATAACGCACTTACTGCGTGCATATTTATTTTTATGAATTCTCCGATCTTTTAATTCATTTCTACCACTTGAAGGATGTGGCAACAGCGTGTGAACTGCAACGACGAAAGTCTAGTCCGCGACGACTCTGCCGATTCACCGGATTCAACTGCAGAATTACCTATATATATATATATATATATATATATATATATATATATATATATATATATATATATATATATATATATATATATATATATATATATATATATATATATATATATATATATATATATATATATATATATATATATATATATATATATATATATATATATATATATATATATATATATATATATATATATATATATATATATATATATATATATATATATATATATATATATATATATATATATATATATATATATATATATATATATATATATATATATATATATATATATATATATATATATATATATATATATATATATATATATATATATATATATATATATATATATATATATATATATATATATATATATATATATATATATATATATATATATATATATATATATATATATATATATATATATATATATATATATATATATATATATATTTGTGTGTGTGTATCCAACCGATAACTCAAAAAATACTTCACCAATCGAAACAAAATTTGACAAGCACGGACACACATTGTATAAGTGGTCCTAACTACCAAATATGAACTCAAATGGTTCAGTAGACCTTGAGTTATAACTAAATAAAAAATCAATAATCTACTATATGACCCGAAATTACCTCTAAATGGATGCCTATAATGTTAGACAAGGTCAGACAGATGAATCAGGGTTCCGCTGTCATTGCAAACAAAATCTCCAAATTAAGTTTTAAACGCAGAGGCTACCAAAATATGTCACAATAAACAATCTCAAGTGATTTAATTTGTTTAAAAGCAATCTAGAACTACGTTTTATTATGTATAAATATTAAGTTTCCCATTTTCACGGTATTTAAAAGCCATCTATCTCTCTAGTTTAATCTGACAACACCACTATTTGTCATTTGTTAACTGACAGGATTCACGAGAGAAATGTGTACGCTCTGCCCATAACCTCGAATTCGACTCCACTAATACCTTAGAATCTCAGAATATAAACCAACTACCTATATTCAAAGGTTAATACAAATAATAGGTAAATAATAACCCAACTTTTAATTTTAACATAACTTTAACAAATGCCTTCGGGCGTTGACTCTGACTGTAGTATATTATGATTCTAACACCCGATCAAACAAATAAGAAAGTGGTTGTGTACATCAGATTTAGGTTCTTAATCAATGCATGTAGGTACTGTCTTACCAAAGTGAAACATTATTTCGAGAAGAAATATACCTACCTCAAACTAATATAAGTATAAGACCTAGGGTACCTAGGTACTTATGGTTTTCTTTACTCCTAGCTTCTACTCTTTATGGAACATTTGACGTATATGAAACTAGATCATATCATAAAGCAGTTTAAATTACATATATAATCAGATGTACAGTACAAATTATTAAATTTATAATTTCAAAATTTTGTACTGTTTATATTTATTTCATTTTCAAAGTATGGATACAGTAATAGTAAATAAGTGTTGAAAAGAGTTTAGGTGCAGTAAGTGCGTTATGGTAGCGAATTTTTGTAAAAATATTTCAAAGTGATAACTAAATTTCCCATTAAACTAGAATCTTCAGTTTTGATACATAGTAAAACCCATATAAAGGCAGTGTGGGTAGATTTGAAAAATAACTACAAATTTCTTTTAAAAAACCTTGTTTGTTATTTGGTTTGCAGAAACTGGTTTGATTGAGTTGACTAAAATGGATCATCTAAGCGATTAATAAGGAAAATACCTGCCAAGTTTATAATTTCTGGATGCATATACCATAAGGAAAATTTCTTCCAATCGGCCCCTAAGAAAGTTACAGGACCAGGAGTGAATAGGGGTGCTGGGCGGGGAAGAAGATAAAAAGAAAATGTGAGCGAAAAGTAAAAAAAAAACAGCTTAGTTGGACCTCTATAAGCTACCTTTTACCCATTTTGCAGTTATACTTCCTTAAAATTCTGTTTACTTCGTCCAGAATCCTTATTCACTGCAGATCCCACAACTTTCTAGGGGTTGTTCCGAAGAAATTTTAGTTGTTTATATTGTTCTTGTTTATGTATTGAGGGTGTTGTAGGCATGTAGAAGGGGGAAGAGAACCCCTGTGATGAAGCCGCAAACAAAGATTTTCAATTTATGTTTAAATTGTTACCCCATTTTTCCAAAAGTGAATTTGAGGTTGCCTTGTTTGTCAGTCTCACATAGAGAGCTACAATATTTTATCATTTAAAAAAGTATGTATACAGCAACAGTAAATGAATGATGTTCGATTTTCCATTTCTAAGATTCGAAGTTCGACTGTGAACCTTAGGCATACTATTTCATAGGTTCGAAGTTCGAGGCAACATATTTGCTTGGGTGCGTTCATAGTTCGGTTCGAACAAAACATGGGTTCGCACACCTCTAAGTAAAACCTATGTAAAATAGCTTTTTGGTTGTGTTGTTTTGCAAAAACTAGTTTGATTGGGTTGACTAAAACAAAACCATCCAAGCAATTAGTAAAGAAAAATACCTGCCATATATATAATTTGGCACGTACATTCTGTTTGTAAATAATTAATTTTTTTCTGGAAAACTTTTGTAACTAATGAAATTTGTAACACAATTTTTTTAAGTGACTTGCAGTATTTACATATATGTACCAAATTTTAATTTTCTATCTCAATAGAAAATAGAAATTTCTTCAAGTAATCGCTTACTGGAACCTCTAAAACCAATCTTCAAGATCCATTTAAATTTAAAGAATTAGTTTTAATAATATACCTTACTAATAGTGTACAATTCTTATGAAAATTCACTACTATAATGCACTTGCTGCGTCCCGAACTTTTTTTACTTTTTGACAAGTTTTCAGACAACTGAAATACAAGGGGTACCTGAAAATGCAATATTTTCTATATCGCCCTGTAGCTCGGAAACTGAGGGCTATGACTATGCGGCAAAAAAAAATTGGCTGAGGTTCGTGAAAATTGCAACATTCTATCATAACCGAGATAGGTTGTAGGTTTGTATGTGAGTGGTCCATACCGGTCCCTCCACCGCGACCTTAAGGTCTATTGTGGCTCACGCCTAAAGTCTATATTTCGCCCAACAAATCCAGCCTCCTACAGAGGTCGATAATCTTTGTGGGTGAAAGTTGATCCAGATCTTCTGGAGCAAGCTTTACCTTGCCAAAGAGCAGGTATCTAGTCCTGTCCGCTGCCGAACAGGAACAAAGCACGTGCTCTGCTGTCTCGTCACTCTCCATACACAGCCAGCACTCAGTCTCCTGACCGACCCCAATACGGTGCATGTGGTGCCGCAAGCGGCAGTGTCCTGTATACAGGCCGACTAGAGTACTCAGTTGTTGTCTGTTCATCTCTAGAAGTTTTTTAGCCCTTGACTCAGACAGGCCATTTATGAAGGCCTTAGAGTTAGCTAATCCTGGAAGATTTTGCCAATATTGGATTGTCATTCTTTCTGTCCAGGTCTTTAAGGTGTGTTTTGCTGTGCAAGATGTTATCCCCAGCACCGGTTCTGGTCCAACAAAGTCTCTCTGGGCACCACTCCTGGCAAGCATGTCGGCCGCAACGTTGCCATCATGGTCCGAGTGACCCGGTATCCAGACCGTTAAGGGCAGATTTACAACTCCATACCGTCTTTGAGTTACACCGGTAGGAACCAAGAGCCTTTATTGCAGCTTGGCTATCTGCATATATCTTTATCGATTTGTGTGTATCCAGGTTTTTTAAACTTTCCCTTGCACACATCTCGATGGCATACACTTCTGCCTGGTGTATGGTTGCATACTTGCCGAGGCTAGCTGATAGTCTAGCATCGGTGCTGCCCCCATATGCGCCGGCTCCTACTCCCAAATTGGTTTTGGAGCCGTCAGAGTACCAGCAGAGGTCCGCTCTCAACAGGGTCGTTTGATTTCGGTCCCAGTCCTCCCTTTCCAGGAGGACGATCTTGGAAGACAGATCTCTGCTGATCCTTGTAGGCATCAAGTCTAAGACCATTCCCAGAATCCCGTGACCATCAATGTCATCAAGGAGTCCGGATTCTCCCAGACTTACTTCCTTCGGCATGCTGTCTGCCGTTTGCTTTAGTCTGTATGTTGTCCACCTCGCCACCCTCTCCAACCATATGTGAAGAGGGGGAATATTAAGGAGGACCTCCAGAGCGGCTGATGGTGCGGTGCTTATCGCTCCCGTTATCATCAGACAAGCTTGTCTCTGTAGATGAGCCAGTTTGGCCCTCGCGATACCACGAAGTGCCTTAGGCCACCAAACTATGGCTCCATATGTTATCATTGGTCTGATAAACACTACATAGAGCCAGTACATCTGTTGGGGGTTTGTTCCCCAGCAATTGCAACCAAAATGGGACACCTGTACATCACAGATAGAGTAAAATAAAATTATGTTTGAGATTGAATTACACTTGTTCCACCTCATACTGTTATATAATTCATCCCACTGACCACCAAATATGTGGAAGTAATTTACTAAATATAGAAAAAGTTTGATGGTAACTTTCTTTAATCATAGTGATCTGTAGCTTTTATTTTTTACATCCTAAAAATTTAAAGAAAAATGAAAATGTACAAAATAGATTAATTCTTTTAACTAAATAATCAACACAATTATATATTATATAAAACTTTAATGCATAATATATACTATATATACTTAGATTTGTATAATTAACACATACATGGCTGTGTGTATTAAATATGACACTACCTTAACTTCATGCAGATGTTTAAAAATTTGTTTTACAAGCAACAATTTGCTACAGTACATACAATGGTGTTATCCTGCAGTACAAGCAGTCAAATGTTATCCTATCCTGCAGTACAAGCAGTCAAATGTTATCCTGCAGTACAAGCAGTCAAAAACGAATTATTTATAACTTATAATAAAAATATACACCTTGATTATACGATGTTAACTATCACTGTCTATAAATTCTACATGAGTAAATGGAAAATAGCCCTTTTTCCCATTAAGTTCACCTTCCCATTGTCCATTTATATTGGTTTTTGTAACAGTAATTATATCACCCACTTCCAACCTTAGGGCTGTTTTATCATATGCATTTGGCACCCTGAGTTGTTTAACTTTTGCTCGAGCTGGTAGTTTACGCTAAAAACATAACACGGTTACACAAAAGTTCAACTAATTTTCTACTTATTTATATTAGAAATGAAAATAACTAATGACAGCCAGAATATGTTAAAAGTAGTGTGGTTTCTTCAAAAGAAAATGCATATTTAATTCAGACATACTGTTTTACTTGTATACTATTTTTACGATAAGAATGTAATGACATCATTGTTATAATTAAAAGTACACAATACATAAATCTAAATTCTCAAAGCAGTTTCATATATTACATTACAGCTGAAACAAAAATTTTACTCCCATAAGTTGGCAACCCTTTACGAAGCTGCAAAATCACACAATTATTAAAAATAATCAAAGTGATGTGCCAACATTTGAGGTGAAGTTATAATTGTTCATTTATTTGTAGTCTATATGTCATTAAACATGTAAAACAGTTCTTTTTAGGACTTATACAGGTTCCATTAACTAAATTAATTAAATTATTTGTTTTGTAAACTGTTACGATGCCCAGTGTTCAAGAAATCGTAGCATCACTAATAACCTATTTTGAACATGAATGTGACAAGGGGAGTCTTTACTACCTCTTGCTACTCAAGCCATTTTACATAAAAAAGAGTGGTTTCATTTTAATGGCTTTGTAATAAATGAGCTGAAGACCAAATATACTTTAAAACGATGTAGAGGAAATATTGGAGGTGCAAATAACTGAAGATTGGTTGAATAAATTGTAAATTTGAAATACCAAAATTATATAGCAAGAAATGTCAGTGTCAATAGGATGTTGATATGTTTCACTTTAATATTTTAACCAAATCACATCAATTACAGCCACAAGTTTGTAACTATGTAAGATGCACTGTATAATTTTAATGCATATAAATAAATAAATTGAAAACTAAACATTTTCTAATTGTATTGCTGATTGGATAGATGTGGATGGTCATCTGACATATTTCACTGAGTACACCAAATTCTTAGGGACTGACATAGATCAACATCTGAGTTGGTCAGAATATATTATAGAAGGTAAAAAATTGAGCAGTGTTGTCGATGGGATAGATGTGGATGGACATTCAACACATTTCACAGAGTACACCAGTTTCTTGGCATTCACATGCATCAACATCTGAGTTGGTTTTTTTGTTGTCATATTTTGTATTAGTCTGAAATGTCATGGAACATGTCATTATGAAAATTTGACAATTAGTGCATCAATAATAAATTATTTGCATGTTCTTTAACAAAAATTTGTTTTAAAAAGAATCAAAATGGGAGGCAATAACGATTCAAATGAAGTTTTGATGAAATTGTTTATTCTTCATAGTAAATATGAAGAAATTATAGCAAGAACATGCAGAAGGTTTGATCAAATGTATCCCGATTTACAACCAATGAAACTTGCTTTTATTTCAGAAATCTGACTTTTTAGATGTAGGAACATGACACATCATTTGAAAGGAACATTTAATTGTCTTTCAGGATATTTGATAATATACAGGTGTTCCATAAAAAAAATGCACTTTTCACCATTTTTCTATCGAGAAAATCACAAATTTTGAACGACCCTGTATAATCGAGAATGTATCCCCCTTCCATGACTAACACACAGGACATTGGTAAACTACACCCAAAATTTTAGCTTTCTACGAATCCAAATACTGCAGTAATAACATTTAATTAAAGATGTTTTGCACAAAAAAATAAGTAAATCAATCAATTCCTCGAAAACCGCTGGAGATAGGTATAGGGAAGTATTATACAAAAATAATCGGAAAGCAATATCGAAGCGACGAATGCAATAATACACAAGGTGTCTCATTTAGAATATAGAATTTTTTGCTATTTTTCAAAATAAACGGCGCTTAAAATATTTTAGATCGATAGAGCAGAACTAATTACCCAAAAACCAAATTTTCAAAATAATCCTAAATCTCCGTAAAATTTTTCGGAAGGACGGTATTGAATGATGACCAGAACGCATCTAACAAACACTTTTATTGTACAGATATTACTTTTTAGGGAAGGAGATATCTCCTTTGAATGAGTAGAAATTTCTAATCTTAATCTGTGTCATGTAAATGTACGGGTTGCAGTCAATAATGTCCACGAAATCGACATGTTTCTGGCAACAAACAGTGTTAATATATTTTGTGTGTCTGAGCACTGGATTTGTAATGATTTATCTTTCGAGGAGGGAATACATCCATCGGCGCTCTCTTATTTTAGCTAAGGACATCAAGCTCTTGCAAATTAGTTCTATCGGTTGAGGGCCACGTTGAAATGTGTGGAGTGGGCCAACACAGTGGTGGCGATAAAATCATATTTTTTTCTGTTTATAAACCACCAAATGGTAATATTGAAGTTTTCTTGTCGGTTTTAACTCATGCCTTGTTTTTTTGTAGGAAGTTCAAGTGTGTTGTTTTATGTGGTGACTTAAATATAGATTTTAACAAAAAATGCTTAGCCACTTCTCTTCTGACTGATGCACTCCAGAGCTTCCAATTGGACATTTATCTAACTAAAAACACTTGTGTTTTTACTTACAGTAATGGCCACACAAGTGCCAGCTCTATTGATTATATGGCTACAAACAGGCCGTGTCCTCTATTGGGTATGATGTGGTTGATCCGAATATAGCAAAAGTGGATCTGTCCATTTTCTGAAATATATCTATAATGTTTGGATTCTGCTAAGCACGTGGCTACAGTGAAGTTGAACCTTTCCAAGGCTTTAAATGTCATTGACTTGGAATATCTGGTGATTAAGTTGGAGGCGGTGGGTGTAAGTGGTAGGATCCTGCAGCTGATAGTCAGATGCAGCGAAGCCCATTCCAATCCATTTAATCTGGATCTTGGAATGCTGCAGGGTTCCGTCTTGGGTCCACTTCTATTTCTGTTTGTCGTATATGATCTTCCGCTTTATATAAGTACTGGTATGCTTACCATGTTCGCTGATGATATAACACTTACGGTGGCACCTGACACCTGGCAGGAGTTTTCAGACGAGGTGGATCTCATGACGGATGAACTGAGCGTGTGGTGTCAGCGAAAAAAAATTATGCTCAATTCGGAAAAGACTGCTTGTTTAAGCATTAATATTAGACCTCCGAACAGTGCCCAACAGGGTCAACAAAAAATAAATATCTAACTCTCTGGGAGCACGAAGTTTCTGGGAATTATTGTGGATGAGAGATTGAGTTTGGAAATGCAGATAGAGCATCTTTGCAAGAAGCTAAACTGGACAGCATTTGCAATTCTACAGCTGTGTGATTCGTTGGATACTGATGGTTTGTTGAGTGTGTATTATGCCACGACTTACTCACACATTTCCTACAATATCATCTGTTGGGGCTCCGAGAGAGACATTAAATGTGTTTTTATCATCCAGAAAAGATTGCTTCGTATTGTTTTTAGAATGAGTCCTACGAAAACTTGCAGAGACGTGTTTAAAAATAACAGAGTTTTGTATGCCTGTATATACATTTTTGAGTGTATAATGTTTGTTCAATATGGATATGTTTGTGAAGAACTCAGAGTATCACAATTATAACACCAGACATGGAGATGCGCTGAGCATACCCAAACATAAAAAAGCGTTTTATAAACATTATTCTCATTATAATTCTATTCTTATGTATAACACACTGCCCCACGTTCTCAGGACTGACACATCTGTGAAGAGCATTAAATTTCGTTTAAAGAATCATCTGTTTATAGAATGCGTTTTACAGTGTTGGTAAATATTTGTAGTGTTGTACTGTTTACACTGTATTTTTAACAAATTTGACACCTGGTCTGATACATGGTGTATCATATAGTTTTACATTGTCTGGTAACAGTTAATATTGCAAGTGTGTCTGGTAACAACTGGCTTTGACATGTGATTGTATTTCATGTCCTGCATATGCTTGTTTATGCTTTGTAGTTGCCTGAGCTTTATTTGGGTTTTATTGTATGATAGTTTATTACTAAATGTTATCTTTGACATTACATATGGACTATTGCATCAACCGTGGCGAATAAACTTATTATTATTTCTTTGTGCAAGTCATTTCCCCATTTGACCGGTGTTTAGTCCCTCTAAGAATGTCTGTGATGTCGAGGTAGTGCATCTGGTATGCCCTTACCTCCATACTTATGTGGTAGATGAAATCTTTCCACACAAGAGATTTCATGCTGAGCTTTCTATGTCAAGGGGACTCCTGTTTTTTGTGTTCCGCTCCTCCAGCTCGGTGTTTCTCCACTTTATGATCTGACATAGTGTATGTGTTGATTGCTTTCGCCTTGTTTCTAGCAGAAAGCTGAGTGTTAAGGATCTGGCACACTCTCCTGAGGTTGGTCTCCTTTGCCTGCTGTTTTGCAAAACTGTGATCGATACCTCTGGCTTGTTGATATCCGAGATACTTATATAGTTCATGCTCCTGGATTTCTTCAATCCTACCCAGGTTCCCTACAGCGTCGTGTCCCTCGTGGCCATTTACCTCGCTCCATACTGCACTCTACATTTATCTAGGCCGAATTTCATCTGGATGTCATTCATGAACCTCTCCACACAACATAAGAGGTCTTTAAAGTGATTATTGGTCGTGGCATACAGCTTGAGATCATCCATATACCACAGATGACTAATTTGTCTTTGTGACTGAGGTCGAGTATTCCCTCTCTTGCGGTGGTTTAATTACTGGGTCAAGGGACGAAGTGCCAGACAAAACCAGAGGGGGGATAAAAGCATTGTCCTGAAAAATTCCTCTTTTTATATTGATTATACCACTGCATCCAATGTATTATTATTATCCAATGTATTAGTATTATTATTATTATTCTGTTGTTTTAGTCTCGAAGTTAACTTAAGATCTAGTTGTAGAAATAGGGGGCCTGTTAGCAAATCTTACTCTATTACCTGTGTTGGTATTTAAGACCGTTCTTATTATTATCATTATTATTATTACTGAAAAACTATACAGTATAATGTCTATAAAAAAATACAAGTTAGAATTAAATTAATTTTACCCAAAAATTAAAGCACAAAAGGTAGCATATATGTTTCGACTGTTATTTTGCAAATATTTATGAACATTTTAAATACAAAGGTGGCATTTAAATCTTTCAAGATGACATGTAGTTTAATATTTAATGTGAAATCAAAACATATCCATTACTATCATAATAGCACACATTGGCATTTTAGTTTCTAAACAAACAGCACCCTACTTCTCTGTAAAGTCATATTTGAGGTTTATTACCTTTTGGTAAATCTGTACATGTAAATAAAAATGAAATGCTCTTCGTTGGACCGATTTGGCTAATTTTATTTTTAAAATGTTCGTAATAGTCAGAATAAGGTTTTTACGGAAAGAAAAATTGGAAAAGTTGCCTGGAAAGTTCGGGAAAACTGAACGTGCTTTGTTCTCTGATTTATTTCACTAAATGTGCAGATGTCGTTCGACATATTGAAATTTGGACAGGACAATGTCTGTCAGGTCAGCTAGTATTTAATAAATAGTATGTTGAGAGATAAGCAATAGCAGCATAAAAAATATATTGGCAACAATGCTCATTTACCTATCAAACAACACAAGTCTTACATAAGTACAATTTCAAGTCTTACATAAGTACAATTTCATGTTTACACAAACACAGTATTACGGCTTCAAAGTTGATTCTGGTAGTATTATTTAAACCGCAAGTCTTACACAAGTACAGTTTAATGTTTACACAAACATATTAGTACTGTGTCAAAGTGGGTTCTAGTAGCATTATCTGGTAAGTATTTATGGTATGAACTTAAATCACCTATATATTACATCTATTAATCATTTTCATAATATAAAGACAAATGTTACTCTTACCTTTTGTACATAAGGAACCGGCAGTGTACCTTTCTTTTCTTCATTATTTGAAGCTGCCCAATTGTGTTCATCTTTTGATACATGATCCACTTCTAACTTTTTGGCCGATATGTCATCTATGTCCTATACAAAAAACAACATTTATTATGATAAAACATTAAATTACAACAAGCCATTTTTAAAAAGGGAACAAATACGCTAGGGAGTGTTAAAATCAAATCTACCTAACTAGCAAAAAAGATCTGGAGACAAGAGGAAATGTCCATTCTTTACATATGAACCTAAATTACAGACTTCGCCCAATGCTTTTACAATAACGTTATACCCTCCAAACAAATTTTGTTAGTAACTCGAAAAAAATTAGAAATTGCCTATTTAATTCGTTATCTGAAGAAATTCGTGGTCCTCACAAGTATTTTATCCAGGTTAGGAAAGAGATAATAGTCCGATGGAGCTGAGTCAGGACTGTAAGGAGGGCGTCATAACTCAACAAACTTGCAGTTGTTGATTTCTTCCTAAACTTTGTGATCCCTATAAACTCTAACATTGTTGTGTACCAATAAAGTTTTTGGGCAAGATTTGAGTGCCTGTTTTGGTGTGTAGCAAATTTTAAAATTTTAATTGTTTATTTGTAGACATCTGTGGTAATTCTAAAACTCTTCTGCATACACTCCAAAAGATGCCTGCATCAGTTCAAAAAACTGTCGCATCAGCTTCTCTCTGGATGTTTTTGCCATTATTATTTTTATTTTTTTTGGGTGGTGGAGATCCTTTGTGCACCATTTTAGTATTTAGTATTTATATGAGTTTACAGTGTATCATACAGAAAAGCTTATACTTGTGATTGTTTATCACACAATTTAAAATATTATATATATATATATATATATATATATATATATATATATATATATATATATATATATATATATATATATATATATACAGGGTGTTACAAAAATGATGGTCTATGTTACATTCAGCACAAAAAAATAAGATAAATTTTTCATATAAACATGGGTCCGCAAATGCTTAGTTTTTAAATACAGCGTGTTAAAATTATTTGTTTTTGTCAGTTTTTCATGAATAAGTCCGAGTCAAATTAAAATTTAGACGTGAAAATTGGCACACTGCTGGCAGAGGGCGCCACGTGTAAGACATGGCTTGCATTCAATTGGCTATAATTTTTTGACACCCAGTAATATCGACCTACCGTATAGCTACATTGCAGCCCTTATAAATTGTAAGCAAAAAATGTATATTTGATTTATATCTCTCAGACACACCATTTTCGAGATATTTCAATTTTTGTATGTCGATGTCGCTCGAAAATTAATTCTGCGACAAATCATAGGAATACATTTTTCACCTTTTAATTGCTATCAGTATGTATAAACTTAATTTTCTTATTCTCTAGTTAAAAATTAAAATCTTACCAGAAAAAAGAACTGACAAGCACAATCATGAAGATAAAATAAAAAGCCATAACAAACTTTGAACAAACCATTTAACAAAGTGGTTTCCATCGTTACAGGACTTGACTTTTGCATTTTCGTCGTGACATATACTACATTTGACTTTTACGTTTGAGACTACTCACTATTTTTAAGTAATTAATTGTATTGTCCGTAATTTTTCTAATTAAATATGGAAGTCTTTACCAACAATAAATTAAGACATGCATGTTATGTATTAATGGGCTTTTGGTATCTTATGAGGCGAACGACTGTATGAAGAAGCCTTCCCAAATCATAGAAGTCCATACAGAAGGATGTTTCAATGGTTTGACATCTGTCTGCGAGAAACAGGTACATACTTACATTATCTAATACATCGATCTGTCTCTTTCGAATACATATATATATATATATATATATATATATATATATATATATATATATATATATATATATATATATATATATATATATATATATATATATATTTTACCACAATAAAGTTACTGCTGATCGAGGCAGACCACGAAGTGCACAAAATGCTGATTTTGAAGAGGCTGTTCTGGATGAAATTGAACAAAATCCAAAAGTAAGTACTAGGGAAATGGCCAATCATCTGGGAGCATCCAATGTAATGATATGGCGAGTTCTTCACGAGCAACAAATGCGTCCATATCACATCCAACGTGTGCAGGCACTATCACCTGAAAGAGATTTTATACCTCGTCTACAATTTTGGCAATGGTTTCTTCAACATAATAGTGTAGAGAACTTGTTGAATTGTGTATTGTTCACTGACGAGTCTGGATTTAGGCGCGACAGAATCGTCAAATTTTCGTAACAGCCATATTTGGGCTGACGAAAATCCCCACCTTTTTTTTGAAAGGCATCATCAACAGCAATTTTCCTTAAATGTATGGGCTGGAATTGTACGGCGTAATTTGATAGGACCAATTTTTTTTTACTTGACAGACTTAATGCTACAACTTATCTTGAATTCCTGCAAAACCAACTAAATGGGTTATTAGAAAATGTACCTCTTGACATAAGACATAACCTGTGGTTTATGCATAACGGAACACACACACACACCCACACACACACACACACATTTCGCCCTAAATGCCAGAAATTACCCAAGCAATACTTTTGGACGCAGATGGATCGGACGCGGTGGACCTCAGCCATGGCCGGCTCGATCCCTTATTTAAATCCTATGGACTTTTATTTATGGGGGGCATCTCAAAAGTATTGTTTATGAAGCAAATGTTGAAAATGTTGATGATCTGCAGCAAAGAATTGTACTTGGATGCGAACAAATTGGAAATACACCAGAAATATTTCACAGAGTACGACGTTGTATGCTCCGCAGAATACGAAAGTGTATTGAAGTGGAGGATGGCCGTTTTGAACATTTATTGTAGTCAGGTATCATAAAATGTTATAAACTTTTTTATTTGTTGTTAAAATTTGCAAACAATACAATTAATTACTTGAGAAAAATTAATTTTTGAGCGACATTGACATACAAAAATTGAAATATCTCGAAAATGGTGTGTCTGAGAGATTTGGATCAGAAATACATTTTTTGCTTACAATTGATAAGGGCTCCAATGTAGCTATACGGTAGGTCGATATTACTGGGTGTCAAAAAATTATAGCCAATTGAATGCAAGCATAGTCTTACAGGTGGCGCCCTCTACCAGTAGTGTTATTAACAATAACATATTTAAATTTCTTGCCCTCAAAAACCCCCGGATGCCAACTTTCATGCCAAAATTTTAATTTGACTCAGGCTTATTCGTGAAAAACTGACAAAAACAAATAACTTTAACATGCTGTAATTAAAAACTAAGCATTTGCGGACCCATATTTATATGAAAAAATAGTCTTATTTTTTTTGTGCTGAATGTGCACCTGTAACATAGACCATCATTTTTGAAATACCCTGTATATATATATATATATATATATATATATATATATATATATATATATATATATATATATATATATATATCGATTACAAGATGGTCAACAATTATTCTGTGCATATAAACATTCATTCTGAGTTTAAACTAATGCATATTTTTTTTAAACGCTTTTATTTTTGCTAAAATCCTGGATATACATGTATTGAGAATATTTACATGTATGATGTAAGCAAAGTATTAAAATAAAAAATACGTACAATAATCATTAGAATAGGTAACCAACAAAAGTCCTGTAAGTAACAGCAGTACTGAATATAAAATTCTCTCGCATATTGCAAATGTAAGGTGTTTCACATGTATATATTCCTAATACCAAATACGAAATAGAAAATACGTTAAGTAGATATACGGGTATGATCAGATATATGGGTGTGTCTACAACTATACTAGCATCGCATGCTGAGTATAGACCCTGTCTGAAAACAAGTGGATACTAAGTAACAATCAGTTTTTAAAACGAGTATTCGTTACTGTATTACCCGCCCATCACTAGTGTGTTGTCTTTTAGTGAATTTTCTTAAAAAAAATTCACTAATGAGATCTCGACTTTCGAATTTTGAAAAAATTTCTTCAAATGAGCGCTATTTAGGACCCCCGGAACCCAAATCCGAGGTCAGTTTCAGACTTTATATGTTTATATATATATATATATATATATATATATATATATATATATATATATATATATATATATATATATATATATATATATATATATATATATATATATATATATATATATATATATATATATATATATATATATATATATATATATATATATATTTATGTGTCACACCTATAACTTAAAAAATAATGGACCGATTTTGATAAAACTTGGTGAGTACCTTCCTTTCGCAAATGGCTTGGATAAGTTCGTTAGCCAGGAAAATCCGCCGAGGTTTTCCCGGAAAATTTTGTGTTTTCTTTCGAAAAAAATCGATTTTTTTTTATATTTTCAAAATTAACAAAGTAAGGGCAACCAAATTTCATACGCGGGTTTATATCCCTATAGGCAAGTTACATACCAAAATTTAGCTCCGTAGGTTAAAGGACAAAAAAGTTACAGGCATTCAAAGAAAAATAAATTTGGGTTCTCCTCAAAACGTCAAAATCGCGATTTTAAACGTCAAAATTGGTGTGTACCTTCGTTTTGCAAGTGGCTTGGATATGTTCGTTATCCAGGAAAATCCGACGAGGATTTCCCGGAAAATTTTGTGTTTTCTTTCGAAAAAAATTTATATCTCCAAAATTAACAAAGTAAGGGCAACCAAATTTTATACGCGGGTTTATATCATTATAGGCAACCTACTTACCAAAATTTAGCTCTGTAGGTCAAAAGACAAAAAAGTTATAGGCATTTAAACAAAAATAAATTGGGGTTTTTCACAAAATGTCAAAGTTGCGATTTAAACGTCAAAATTGGCAACATTTAGGAAAAGAACTTGTATCTAATACGGGCTATGGAAATAAAATCTCTCAAGAAGAATGTTTTACAAACCCTGAAGTCTTAGTTTCAACCGTCATTGTCCTTCATTTTAATAAAATGTTTCCAGAAAATTCATTTCAAATAGACCCTTTCTCTGACGCTTGTCACTAGTCTTAGCTATAGAGTTTATCGTTAATGGTATATAATTTTTGTAGAATTTTCGTTAAAAAAAATCAATAAAGCTCAATATATCTGTTATTACACAAGATATGAAAAAAATTTGTATATATTAATTATAGGGTGTCTTGAGCTACATCTTAAAAAATTATTTCTACAATCACAGGGTGGCCCATAAGTCGTTGGTGATACAAATTTTCTTTTTTTTTAATCAAACACGCCTTATGTTATTGCATTTTTGCATTTTCCATCGAAATATAATGTTATGGTAGCGAATTTTGATCAAATGCTTAATATTTGAATAGTTCAATTTGCTATTAACCTATAAGGTTGACCAAAAAACGAGTTTTTTCGGGAACATTTTAAATTTACTTTCGGATTTTTTTTTTACATTTTCAAACAATAAAGTTATTTTGATGAAACATGGCACATTGTTTTTACTATATAGATTTTACTGGTAACCAAATGTGATGCCTGCTTTCTTAAAAAAAAACACATTATTGCTATTAAAAAATAGTTTTATGAAAATTCACTACCATAACGCACTTGCTGCGTCCAAAGTTTTATTTATATATGGCTGTGGTCGTCAGAATATATGCACATTTTTCACTTTTTTAATTTACCTGAATCTCTTCAATTTTGAATTATTTCAAACCAGCAATGTATCTGCAGATATTCGAAGAAAAAAAACAGTTTTACTGAAACTACCTATTTTCATTTTACTTAACTAAATATTTGATTTTTGACTATAGAAATTATGACAATTTATTAGACTGACTCTTTGATATTCCCCTTATGAGAAGCTTGAGCACAAAAACACAGTTCAACCATTTTAGATGCTAATACCAAAGGGCCAATTCTTTAAAAATTTTCCGGTTGGTGAATTAGCAGTTCCGTAAGTTTCATATAACGTGAATGAAACAATAAATTAAACAAACCCGCCTATTTACAGTTTTTGGTCCTGATGTATTAAGGCCGAGTTGATTAGTCTTTAAAATTAGGGTGCCCTATTACGCCATCTGCTAAAGGATAGCATTAACTAAAATATTCTCCAAAACTCTAATATCCTAAAAAATACCCAAAAACTGATACACTACTCCATCACACTAAAATTTATACAACTACTGCGTTCAAATCCCTTTCCTAACATAATTTCGAAATACGATTTACATAATAAAAAATTATATAGTATTAAAACTTGACACTGTCAACTAATATTTAAAATATATCTGTTTTTAGATTCTAAGTTTGACACTTCAACTGTCATTCCAAAATTTAATTATTCGGTATGGTGCAGGGTATGATATGCGATTTTAAATGAATAGACAGTAAGTAAGGGTTTGCAAAGCTTCGCCATCGAACCGAACTGACGATTAGAAAAATTGTATGAGCTAAGTGATGTTAAAGTAGTTTGAACTTTGTTGCTCAAACACACTTCCACATTGAACTTTACAGGCATTTAATGCTGCCCAAGGTAACGAAGTTGTAACCCGCGAATGGCCCCCTTAACTCAAGAGTCGGTAGCGTAATTTCAGGGAATTTCACTCAGGTGTATTTTTGACAGTTAGTGGGACACATTGAGACCTGACAAGAGCCATTTAACAATTACAGAATTAATTTTCTTCTATATTCTAGAATTTCAATGCTTTTTTCGCTTAGAGCATTATGAGGCAGTATTTTTTTTTTAATTTATGATAATTGCAGACTGATTTCCAGAAATACTAGGTTAAACATGCTTTATTTCACAATGGGCCAAAACAGTTAAATATTTATAATCAGGAGACAGTTGGCATTTTAAGTAGTTATTATATACTTATCATGTTCACTTTTAATCCCCTCAATCTGACTGCTAAAACTAGCTAGCTAATACCAAACAATAAATAATATTTATAATTAAGCTTAGCTATAGATGTAGAAGTCTAAAAAGGTTATCAATGTACCTTTTTAGTGAATTTTCTTTAAAAAAAATTCACTAATGAGGAGATCCCGACTTTTGAAAAAAATTCCTTCAAATGAGCACTAATTAGGCCCCCGAGAACACATATCCAGGGTCAGTTTCAATTTATATATATATATATATATATATATATATATATATATATATATATATATATATATATATATATATATATATATATATATATATATATATATATATATATATATATATATATATATATATATATATATATATATGTATCACAACGATAACTCAAAAAATAATGGGCCGATTTTGATCAAATTTGGTGAATACCTTCCTTTTGCCAGTGACTTGGATAAGTTCGTTAGCCAGGAAAATCCGCTCAGTTGAAATAGATTATACAATGATTTATTTCAATTAGACAAACGGATTCCCTCGGTCAGTACCACTTCTGAGCTGACCTTAAATGTACGGAATTTCGACCACGAAATTATAATGCATGTTTGTAAGAAAATAAATTCGGGACTCAGCAAGTGCGTTATGGTAGCGAATTTTTATTGAATGCCTCAAATTTGAATAGCTCAATTTGCTATTTACCTATAAGGTTTGTTGGCCAGGAAACTATTTTTTTCGGGAACATTTTAAGTATATTTTCGATTTTTTTTTTTTGTAAATGTTCAAACAGTAAAGTTATTTTGTTGAAATATGGTACATTATTTCTTTTATATATGCTTACTGGTAACCAAATTTGATGTCTGCTTTCTTTAAAAAAAACACATATTTGCTTTTTAACACATTTTTATGAAAATTCATTATCATAACGCACTTGCTGCATCCAGACTTTTGTATCTTTAATTCAACGTCGACCCATCTTCACAACCAACATTAGCACAGAAGGCATTTCCACCCAATCAACCTCAAAATTTTGTTGAGCCTTTGTTTCTTGTAAAAATAGTAGCGATCTTCTATGGCCCAAATATTGTATGCTACAATATACCTAAATTTTGTATTTAACGAAATGATACATGAACATTGAAGGATCTTGGTTAGTTCGATGTTGGCATTTAAATTTGTCATTTGTAACATATTGGTTGGGTTCGTTCATAGTCCGGTTCGAAAAAAAAAACATGAGTTTTCCCACCTCTTATGGTAATGTAAAATATTTGGAAACACATGCATTTTAATGTCACCAGTAATATCCTGAAATTTTCTGGTGTAAGACTATGCGGGCATATAAAAGAAAAACAAATAAAATAACAGAATAATATCTACCTTTTCAACGTACGGTACTGGAATAGATCCTTTCTTCCCTTCGCTGTTTACTGCTGTCCACCAATGTTCCTCATCTTTTGAAATAATTGTCAGTATTTCTCCTTTTTTAAATGATAAGTCATCTGGATCCTAAAACAAATTTTAAAGGATACATATCTACATCTGTTTTTGAATATTTTCTTTTTATTGTATGAATTATAGTTTATAGTTCTTTGATTTACCATCAAAAATACATGGTACATCATCCATTAAAACACATATACAAAACCATTCTTGTGTAAATTCAAGAATATAAATAAAACAATAAAATAAATGGCTATGGAGGTTGACAATATTCATATATATTCCCCAATTGTGTAAAAAGTTTCACTCATTAGGTACATTTTGACACGCATTTGAAATGTTTTCTGTTTGTTATCTCTTCATATGCAGTAGCAGCTTATTGTGTAACTTGGATTCCTGTGTAGTCACTTCCATGCCTTGGTGCTCTCACTCGGTGCAGTGGTGTTGCAAGTTCATTTTAAATGACACGTGTTATAGTATGTATGTATTCGTTGTTCTTCGTTTTAACTTCTCTGGTATCACATATATGTAGAATACAGGTAAGAATGTATTCACTTACTACAGTCGAGTATTTAACGTTCTTTGAAAAGCCCTGTGCAGCTATCTAATGGACTAACATTAGCTTAAAACTTAGAGCTCTAATAGCTTTTTTTGCTTAAGAAGAGCTCGATGAAGCTCTTTGGATGAGCCCCAGACCAGAATCGCGTAGACTGCAATAGAATGGAAATTTCCAAAATATGCTACTCTAGTTGCCAGGTAAGTTGAACACCTCATATACTTTCAAATTACATACACCACCCTCGACAGTCTACAATATAAATCTTCTACATGCTGAAGCCACTTGACAGAGTCATTATGACTCCCAAAACCTCATAAACTCCAGCTTACTCCCCTTTCTTATGCTAAATTTCATTACTCTAGTCTTATCATCATTCAGCTGCAGTGATGGATGCTAATTAAAGTCCGTTCATGGACTTCTTGGTCACTCCTTGCTTTGTTAATGAAGCTTTATCATCTGCAAATATGTAGGTTCCATATGTTAGAATACTTGGAAATAAGTCATTGACATAAATTATAAAGCAGATGGGGCGCAAAATAGATCCTTGTGGTACCCCAACTTCTAAACACAGTCTACTGGACAATGTGTTGTTCCGGACCCAAGGTAGATCTATGTGGTACTCTAGCTTTCAAACACACACTACTGGACAATTTGTTGTTCCACTTGACTATCTGCATTCTGTTGTAGAGGTACGATTTGAACAGATCATATGTCAAACATCGCACATCACAATAGCAAAGCTTATCAAGAAGGATGCTATGGTCCACAGAATCAAAGGCTTTACTCAAGTCAACAAACGTTATTTGTACTTAATCTTTTTTGTCAAAGCTATTTAGTATGTCTGCCACTACCCGTGAAAGTGCAGAGATGATTGTCTTGGATTTTATATACCCAAACTGATTTTCATGTAACACTTCCTTTTTTTTTTCGAAGAAGTTCTCCAATCTTTTGTTTTAGAAGGTTTTTGAAAACACATACACGATGAAAATTGGCCTATAATTGCTGCACTGATCATTCACCTTTTTTAAGCATACGGATCACTTTAGCTACTTTCATTAAGCTGGGGAATACACATGCTCAGAAACATTCATTTATGATCACTGTCAGTTTATATTTATATAATTATAAACAACTGACAAAAAATGTATCTACTAGTACAAAGAAATCATAAAAGCCAAGTATAAACAAGGTCTGCAAAGATATACGTGAATACAACAATTTCCTTAAGAGTTTAGCCTTGTGCAGACATAGCAATATGACAGAAGATTCAGTTCTACCAACCAGTCTTGTTATAGTAGCTATCCAGTATAGTGAGAAAATTTTATAACTGCAATTGGCCACTTTTTTCAGGGTGAATCAAATCATCATCATCATGGCCTAAATGTCGACATCGCCTTGTCGTCACAACCATGACTGCAGCTCTTTTCATTTCACTGTAGCTACAGAATTTTTCATCATCTGATGACGCTAACCTTGTTAGTGAAACGATAATCAGGTCTTTAAAAAGATGTGTTGTGGTGATTTGGATTCTCCAAGTGTACTTATCAGTGATGATCACAGATTCCAATCTTTACTTAGTTCACGGTAGCTTCCACATTAATCAAATTAATTGGGCCAGGTTTTCTGGAAGCCTGTGTTTACCTCTCTTCTTTTTTTCCAGTAGGTAAGTATTCTTCAAATGTCAGAAAATTATTATGTCTCATGATATGTTCAACAAATTTTCCTTCCTTCTATCAATTGCTTTCAGTAAGCATCTTTCTTCTCTCACCTCATCTCACATACTTTTATTCCTTTCTCTACCTATCTATTTGTGTGCGTTGTCTTCGCCATTTTTCGTCTTAACCACATTTAAAAAACTTCTATTCTCTTCAGGTTCTGCGAAATCAAACTCTAGCTTTCTGCCCCATACATTATAACACTCCATTAAGTATTAAGTTGATGAACCTCTTCCTCGAGTTCAACTTGAATTGTTTATCAGTGAGAAAAGTATTTTGGTCCACTGAATGCCTTGCTTTGCCATCGCGATCGTCCTCAGTTCTTATATAATTTATTAAGCATCATACAATGCAGTGTGTACCTTTAGTATGTGTACATTTCATTTCCTTCTTATATTTACTTTATTCTCTGTTTCTGTGTTTTTGCACCTTGCTAGTACCAGATTATGATCTCTATATCTGCTCCAGGAATAAATATAGCTTTATTTAAACAAATTTCTGTAACATTTTTTGATAATAAAGTCTTCTCTTAGATTCTTCAAACATCGTGTTTGGTATAATTAGACCATTTTCCTCACAAAAATCCATCAGCCTCTTGTCTCTTTCATTCTCTTCTCCTGATCAAAGTTTTTCTGCTAGAGTACTTTCAAGTTATTCACCCACTATCACACTAAAATCCCCCATTATAACGATCTGATCCTGATTCTTCACATTCCTACATAGTTATGTTGATTGAAATACATATCTTCTACTGTCAAGATATTTTGGGGATTTCATGTCATTGACATGGCTACATATTTATCACTTTACCTGTTTACATTGTCTGTAATATGGTTGGTGATATATATATCCACTATAACAAATGCTTCGAATAATAGATAGAATGGACGAATTATTCTGCATACAGGGTCATTAAATATAGAGCCAATTCAAAAATGATTGTCTAACACTTGCAAATGTTTATTGACTCACTAGCACCAAGATTGCGAAGGCCTCAGGCCATCTAAATTATTTGACAGTTCTTTATACACTTCATCTTTCAGGTAACCTCATAAGAGTCGCATAGGCTTAAAATTAGCCGCCCGAGCTGACCACTATCTCTCCCCTTGTTCGAAAAATGTTATCTAAGAAATTTCGGGCTTTGAGGCCAAAATCAGGAAGTTCTGTATCCTGCTGGAATCACACATCCTGATATCCAGCATAGTAATTTTGTGGATCTGGCAAGGCACTATCTCTTGAATTATTGAAGTCAAATTTTCTTCTATAAAGAATGGTTCGACTAGCTTGGCAATAAAGGACAAATGCTGGACACGCTGATCAAAAAGTGTTACTGGAGGCAATGCCACACTAAATGTTTTTATTCACTGTAGAACTATAAAGTTTTATCAGGCCACCGTCGTTTTATTATCTTTTCTGACAATTTTTAACCCCATTAAAATTTTAGGACCCTTTATGCAAAATAATTCATAAATCCCAAAAAAAAATTAATTTCCATTTGAAAAAAAAAAGTGGCTGTTACCAGGTGACAATTCAAGCTGGCGAAAATATTCAAAGTTACACAATGTGTCAAAAAGATAGTCTAACAATTTTATTATTTATTATTCGAAACATTTTTTTCTTTTCAGGTTATAACCATTATTCCAAAAATATGTTTGTATTTGTATGTATGCACGTGTGTTTTATTGGGGAATAATTGCACATTATGCTTAATACAAATAGGTTTTAAGACTTGTCCAATATGAGACAATTTTAACAGTTTACCTTGCAATACAGTTGAGATTTGTTTCTAAAATTAAATAAGCTTCAGCTAATATCATCCTGACATCATCATTCTTTGGCCACCGTCCATTGTGTTCTGGTCCTCAACAAGCTTCTCATATGCTATATTAAACAAGTTCTAAAATTTTGTCTTCTCTACATCTTCACTAATAATTTCTTTAACAGATGTTCTAGCTACTTAAATGGGGACAGGGTTTCACATGATATCAATTCAAGAAGCCTGCCCAATACACCTCCTGATACAGCGCCTTGAGTGTCGATGCTCTTAGCCCGTAAAAGTTCTCATTTAGCTTTGATGTCATGGTTGCTGATTAGGGAAAGGAGTATAATGTAGTTTCCCGTTGCCTTCAGCAAAATGTATGACAACTGCTCCAGTTAGTCACCTCTTATGACAGACAGTCGCAGGATGTTCTTTGGCCGTACTCTTTTTACATTCCCAAAAGAGACCAGAGCAGATGTAATTTAAAAAACGAGGAGAATCTGCTACAGAATTAATTCAAAACCTCAATCGTGGAAATCAGGTATCATAAGCACTGTGCCATGACCGATTTAAATCTCTTTATCCTAACATCAACAAATAAAACTTTGTGACTTGACTAAATTGTTCATTAAGCTAAATTTAAAAAAGGAACTCACTTGTGCAGTAAAATTATGTTTCGCCACAACTTTTTCAACTCTGCGGGTAGCTGGCCTAATCAGTGGTGTAGTATCTAAGTAATGTAATTTATAAAAGGATAATAAACCTGGCAAATCCTTAAATACTTGATCTCCAATTCTGTAGATTACTTGATCTCCCTGTTGCATTCTATTTATAATATAGTGACTCACTTTACTGTCTTCCCTAAAAAAAAGAGCATCTGTAAAACACTAAATTAACAGTAGAATTGTAACAGCAATTTACACCAATATAGAAGAAAAATGTAGGTACTGTTTAGCAGCTGTGTTCAACATCGTGTTTAACATCGTGTTCACTCATGACTTTCAAATCACAATAGCTTGCAAAAAGTAGTGTTGCCCCAAACGACCACAAAAAAAAAGACAAAAACAGTTTAGGGATTCTATGTACGCAACTATTAAAAAATGTTGTCGCATACCAAAAATTATGTGCCAATTACATGTATTGCATACAAACTAGATAATTTAACTTATAAGTAAATGTAAAATGGCAATTTTACCTTTTAATAAGACTTTTTATTAATTTAACAATTTTCAATACACATATAAATACACGTCAGAACAACCTTTTAATAAATATATAGTGTCCCACCTACAAGATTTGTCACCCAGCACATATTTATGTAGTAAAGAAAACAAGCATTTTTCTACATTACAAAATTATGTTCAATAAATAAATAAGTACAGTAGGTATATATTTACCTTACACACAACACAAAATCTCCAGCACAACTAGCACTGTCTCTCACTAAGAAAACACCACCTTCTTTCTCTGACATTAAGAGATCAGTTGCTTCTTGTCGACTAATTGAACCAAAATACCAACTAAAAACAAAATTAATTAACAACAAATCTACGACAATCATATATGCATTAAATCCTTACACTGCCTCTTCTTCTGGATTAAAGGAGCCTGCCATCTTCACGAGTAAGTGGTGATAATTAATATTTTATTAACTGGTTAAACAAGGTTGTTAGTAATTTGATTAGCACCTGTATTATAAATATCCTCAGTCATATTTCTAGTTTCAGAAATAAATTATTAACTACAATATATTATCGACTATCTTCAAACAATAATTGATATGAATGCAGAGATTTAAGTGAGAAAAACGGAATTATGTTTATTAAAAGACAAGCCAAGAAAACTCTACATATATTGTATACCGATATATTAATACAATGCAAACGCAACCAGAATTTTAGCTGTAAAATAAAAGCTTTTTAGTCCAGTTCTAGTTTTACTTATGGAAAGACGGAAAGACACAATACAATACACAAATGACAAAAATTAATGACAAATTAATGGCATTTGGCATTTGTTATCAGCATAAACCAATAATGACATACAGTAGAGATTGACATAAAGTGACAACCATTACACATCTCACATATCTATGGCTAAAGCCATAGAATAGGACTTTGACTATCTACCTACGAATAGACCAGGCATCACCCAATGCGATGCGTTGTAATGTTTGAAACCAACATTGAATAAAATGTTTGTTTACACGGTCCTCGACACCATAGGCGTCTCGAGAATGAGGATTACGATTAAAATAATAAAATAAAATTTAAAAGATGTTTAACCAGCTATACATTATTTAAGTATACTATTACTTAAAAAGTCTGGACGCAGCAGGTGCGTTATGGTAGTGAATTTTTATAGAAATGATTTCTCAAATAAAATGTTCGAAAGTCTCAATGTAGTGTTGTGATCTCGTCACAAGCGATTTTTTCTATGCAAATTCAGTAAAAAGTGTTTTCAACAAAAATTTAAGAAAAAACCTTTTTAGAAATGACCATCTGATTTGTCTGCTGCCATGTTTTATAGATCAACAATTTGCCGGATAATTTCTTATTAAATACATCTTGTGGCAAGCATCTAGAAAAATATATACTTTTTTATTAGTTACAGGATGCGGCAAATAAGCCTTTAAACCTTTTTGAATAAATGTATCTAAATTTGCTCCCAAACACTTAATCATGCTTATATTTGCAGCTGCTCCATCAAAACTTACGGAAGTAACGACTACTCTTGCTTGATAGATAAAACTTAAAGCCCGATTAAATTATAGGCTTGCGTTTTCTTCACGAGAAATGACAGCTAGGAAGAAATAAGCCACTGGAACTTTCCAGTGGTCATTTAAAGCAACTAATAAGAAAAGCAAAACTTCTTTAGCCACTGGAAGCTCGTTTGAATTATTCATATCCACGTCAATATCTACGTTACCACAAATTTTTTTTTCCTGTGCACTCAACTTGACGTCTTATGAACATCTCGTCGATGACTAGGTATTTAACAAGGTATTTTGCGAGCTTTTTCAGCTGCTTCTTGTCTTTTTGAATTCAAAACCGCAAATGCTTCTTTGCAGAATCCAGGAACAATTTAGAAATTGTTCGAGTATGTGGCAAAGATTTCATCAATTTTTCTCGAACGTAATTATAAGCTTTGTTTGAATAAAAATTTAGGGTAATAGCAAACGACCTTACGTCTGGTGAATAGTTCCGTTGTGGACATTTTAAAAGCTGTTTAATCAGATCTATTTGTGTGGGTAAAGAGGCCTAAAATATTACAAGCAATGATATAAATTCAATAACACTCAAAAGTGAGACGTTCAGGGATTTTTCTGTATTTTCTGTAAAAACAATACGACTTTTAAAATGCTCAATCAGCGATTTTTGGTGACAAACTCTTAAGACGTCTTTTCTGTTGGCGCAATATATGTATTGTCGTCTTTTGTTTTTTTACTACTCGTTTAGCAATATACCATTGTTTAAAGATGTTTTTGGAGTTCCTGATAAACTGAAAATATCTACAAAATAACGAAGTTATTTCCTAAAAAATGGACGATATTTGATAAGTTTTCAGGGAAGGGAATATAATTTTTTTAAATGGTTTCTAGTATTTTTCCCTCAATTCTAAGTCCAGGCATATTAACTTACTTTTGACCTGGAGTAATGTTAGCTTTTGGTGTTAATTCAGGAGGACTGCCAAGTGCTGCACCTGTTGAACATGATAGTTCCAAGGCAGTGAGAGTTGATGATAACGTTGATTTACCTATATTTTCTTCAAAACTATGACTGCAATTTTTATCGGGTAATTTATTAATTTTAACAATAATAAAGGTTTACAAAATAGGAAGCTAAGGAGAATTCTTCACCTTCTTCCGCGTGAGCAAGAGCTTATTCATGCCAGAAGTAGAAGGCACTGGATAACTTAAAACTGATGGAGACGCTGCGTTTTTAATACCCTTCTTCCACTTGGGTAAATAATAAAAGTCTTTATTAAAATGCTGTGAACATAAATAAAAATATTTCGGCAACGTATCCGATTTTCTATTTAAGGCAGCCCACCATGTTTATCTTTTTTCTTTAGTAGATGGAAACCTAAAAATAGTTCCAAGCTGACGTGCCGCCACTGAAAATCGCAAACGGCAATGTCCTTACGCATGCAGAGACATCGTTGCCACATCCTCAGGTAATCTTCTACAAGCAATATACTTTTTCATCATTTTGCATAAACAAAACTCAAATCCTTTATTGCAAATCAAGGTAACACAAAAATAAATTCTCAGTATACTTGCATACTATTCACAGACAAATACAAGCCACAACTGTCGATTAATACAAATCTAGATACTTCACATGCAGCAAGAAAATGATTTTAAATTGAGTTTTCTGGTTATATTTACATAAAGAAGGGAGAAACCAAGTAATATAACGTTAGTAACTCCATACATTCATAAATAAGCCCTAATGTAAGTCTTAAGTAACAGAAAAGTAATAAATTTATCATTCTCAACTTGTCATCATATTCGGCGATTTAAGGATGAATTATCACATAGCGGCAACGCTTGAGCCACCACCCAATCAGAGCAGAGGACCGATATAAACATAGAGTCCCTTGACACTAAGTGAGTAGCGAACGTGTCGCCACCTAGTTCAGAACCAAGTACTTGTTGTCACGCCAGCTCCAAATAATACAGAGTATTAAAAATAGAGACGGTATACAACTAACTAACAATTTAAAAAATTGTTAGCCCTGGCCCATTTCTACCCCAATATAGGGACAAAGTATGTAAGACTAGATGCATTCTCGCAACAATTAGAACCGTAGACCGGTTTCGCTCTCATTAGAGCTCTTCAGTACGGCATACTAATTGCAGCAAAAATGCACCAAAAATAACACGGCTATCGTATAGCCAGTCTCAAAACACTAAGTGAGTAGCGAACGTGTTGCCACCTAGTTCGGAACCAAGTACTTGTTGTCACGCCCGCTCCAAATAATACAGAGTATTAAAAATAGAGACGGTATACAACTAACTAACAATTTAAAAAATTGTTAGCCCTGGCCCATTTCTACCCCAATATAGGGACAGAGTATGTAAGACTAGATGCATTCTCGCATACGATAGCCGTGTTATTTTTGGTGCATTTTTGCTGCAATTAGTATGCCGTACTGAAGAGCTCTAATGAGAGCGAAACCGGTCTACGGTTCTAATTGTTGCGAGAATGCATCTAGTCTTACATACTTTGTCCCTATATTGGGGTAGAAATGGGCCAGGGCTAACAATTTTTTAAATTGTTAGTTAGTTGTATACCGTCTCTTTTTTAATACTCTGTATTATTTGGAGCGGGCGTGACAACAAGTACTTGGTTCCGAACTAGGTGGCGACACGTTCGCTACTCACTTAGTGTTTTGAGACTGGCTATACGATAGCCGTGTTATTTTTGGTGCATTTTTGCTGCAATTAGTATGCCGTACTGAAGAGCTCTAATGAGAGCGAAACCGGTCTACGGTTCTAATTGTTGCGAGAATGCATCTAGTCTTACATAGAGTCCCTTGAATGTTGGCTTCAAACAATTTGGCTGTGTGCCCAGTCTCTTCTCTGATATATAGTCAACGGAATAGGACGTGTTCAGACCCAACAATTCAGTTGTATTCTCGCGAGAATTGAAACAGCCCAGAGTTGTGTTATAAAAGGGGATTCAGCCAATAGAAACTCAAGTAGCATGATTAAAGAGGCGCGAAATTTGAATTCAGATTATTCACAACATATTGCCTTTTTGTGGTGTGTGTGAGGTCATGTTTTGACTACGGCTACGCTGACCATCCGCTAATTTTCTAATAATTTAGTCTCCATCTGTGTTTAACTGATGATTTAATTTTGTTACCTTTCCGTTGTGAAAAGAGAATATAAATCAAATAAATGCATTAGAAAGTCTTAAACCAGAACAAGACAGACTTATCACGCGGAATTTTTTTCTTCAGTTCAGTGGATCATTAATCACGTTTCGTTTGACGTGAGATTTCATTCACATTAAAAGGTTATTGATGAATACCTTCAAGTTCAAGAGGGAACCCATAAGGATTGATAGTGTTTACAAATATCTGTGAAGCCATGAAAATCTGAAAACATTTTGAGGACGTTGTGAAGCCTACCGCAACGATCCAAATTAAGAAGATAATTTGACACCTATTTCTTCATTGAATGTCAGACATTAAAAATAATTTGACTACACTTTTACACAATATCATAACATAATAATAAATAACTTTGGCAGGAAAATAGTTGTATTCATAATATAAGTGGGAATAAATATGAAGAAGTGATTCACTCATGTTTACGAAAAATTGGTATTTAGGGGCAATAATCGGCTAAACGACTTCAGATGAATTTCTGCTGTTTATCGCCACAGTTACTTTGCAGAATGTGATCGTATTTTCCTATGCTATTTCTTTATTCAGATAAATTGGCAAATATGGTAAATAACAACACATTATACTGATAGACGTTAATACTGTGGACTCACAAGTGACAAACCATTAGAAATATTTTTAAAATTCTCAGAAGAAAACAGCTAATAAATGAATTTGCCATGTGAATTACAAAATGCTTGAGATGGCAGGACTCAACTTCATTTCGAAATTACCCCAAAGTGATTCCAAAGATTCTATTGGCTGATATATTTTCTATAACATAAGTCAGGTCTGTTTCATTTTTATCATTGTCATAGAGGTCACATTTTTTTTCAGTTAATAGAGAAGGGAAGTTTTCAGATCACAAAAATGATATGTTTATACCTTAGAAGATAAAAAACAGGAAGGGGCATTTCCATATGTGTACTATAAAAGCAAAACTTGCTATAGAAGCACGTCCGACGCATGATATAATGACTTAGAAGAGATATGATATTGCGCATATGCCCCGCCCCCTCCTGTGACGTCACGCGGTGAGTAACGTTATAGAAGTCCAACTACACACTTAAAACAAAGTCATTCGCAATGAAAAAGTTTCTATACGTCATTTTATTGCGGTTGAAGTTACGCCTATATTGTCTTTTTCAGATAATATAGATCTCAGTACTAAATTTAATCTTTCATTTTTATTACATCCAACTGTATGCACTTAAATATTAGTAAAATACGTAATTTGTTAAGAGGTTTTCATGAAACGTCAAACCCCACTGCACGACAGCATATTATTGTTGCATTGGACTCGCCACTTGACACCATGCGCGTGACTGGTCTAAAAATAGGTAGTCTGAATCTGAATATCATATCTCTCGTTATTTGTATCATGCGTCCGACGTGTCCGCCATCTGAAATCTCCTATTTGAGGATTTATTTTCGGCGGTTTGTACCGGTCACTGAATATCTTACAATTGCGTTTGTTAGGAAATTAGTGTGAAATAGTGCTATTATTGTGATTTGTCTTGTATAATAGATAATTATTTTGTTAATTTCATTTTCGACAAGGAACTGTCATATTACCTCCTTTTAGGTTCAAACTCTTTTATAATGTTCGTTCCTGTTATTTTATATGCTAACTGATAATAATTATTAACCCTTTAGTGCGCAACGTAGCATATATGATACACCTCTTGAAATAATTGCTAGTAATAATGTAAGTTTCAAATTGTGCAAGTTTGTATTCTTATTCTTTAATTTATAATTTCCGGAGACATCTTCACTTTACTTGAGCTTTTGCACCATAGATGGCAGCACTAAACTAAAATAATTGGAATCTTCAAATGAAAACGTCATTCAATTTATGGTCAAATGTGCTAAGAACCTTTTATATTTAGAATGTGTTATTAAGCGTCTAAATTGATAAATTTGATTTAAAAAAGTTGTAATTGTTAAAATAAGACAAGAATTAATTTATTTTATGCTGGTTATTCCTGTAAACATCAAAATCGTGTTGCTACCTGACTAAATATCATGATACAAATAACGAGAGATATGATATTCCGACTGCCTATTTTTAGACCTGTCACGCGCATGGTGTCAAGTGGTGAGTCCAATGCAACAATAATATGCTGTCGTACAGTGAGGTTTGACGTTTCATCACAACCTCTTAACAAATTACGTATTTTACTAATATTTAAGTGCATACAGTTGGAAGTAATAAAAATAAAAAAGGTTAAAATTAGTGCTGTGATCTATATTATTTGAAAAAGAAAATATAGGCGTAACTTCAACCGCATTAAACTGACGTATAGAAACTTTTTGATTGAGAATGACTTTGTTTTAAGTGTGTAGTTGGACATCTATAACGTTACTCACCGCGTGACGTCAGAGGAGGGGGCGGGGCATATGCGCAATATCATATCTCTTCTAAGTCATTATATCATGACTAAATATATTATGCATATCTGCTACAAGTCACTTTTCCAGTCAAATTATTGCTGCAGTACACATTTAGTGAATTTAAGTAGTAGAAAAAATTCACTAATGGGAATGGGAGATCCCGACTTTTAAAAAAAAATCTTAAAATTACGGCGAACTACGACCCCTAGAAACCCATATCTGGGGTCAGGGTAATCTTTGAATTTAGGGTGTCACACGGCGCATTCTAAACGGCGCCGCCGAGACATGGAACAGAAACGTAAATACCGCATACAGTGTTGTCGGGTTGTAGTTCTTTCATTGAATAAGATCTAATAAATATTTTATACTTTTTAATATAGTTTTGCATGTATCAAATACATCTAAAAATAGGTCCAACAGCATCTACAAATAATGTAAAAAAACATAATATTGTTACATTTAAGTGTATAGTTGTTAAATTTGCAGAGAACCACCCGAACGCTTTTTAATGAATTTTCTTCGAAAAAATCCACTATTGGGGAGATCCCGACTTTTGAATTTTATTTAAAAAAATAAATGAGCGCGAACTAGGACCCCTAGAACCCATATACGGGGTCAGTTTCAATTTTTATGTGTATATATGGATCATAGCGATAAGTCAAAAAATAATACGCCGATTTCGATAAAGTTTGGCATGCGCCTTCCTTTTGTAAGTGACTTGGATAAGTTCGTTAGCCAGGAAAATCGGAACCGGTATTCCGGGAAAATTTTGTTTTCTATCGAAAAAAATGTTCTAAAAAAATAAACCAGCTGTGGTAACCAAATTTGGTAGGTAGGTTTGTGAGATAAGAAGTAGACTATAAACTAATATTTTTATTTCTGTGTTACAAGCAAAAAGTTCAAAAAAAATATTTTGTGCGACATTATTTCTCTCAAAATTCACTACCATAACGCACTTGCTGCGTCAAGACTTTTAGAAAAAACTTTTCAGAAACCTGCTTAGAAAGACCCCCCCCCCCCCATTGGATGCACAAACCACAAGAAAAATTCGTTAATTTGCATGCTGATGACCTCCTGGACAGTTTGAGATGAAACGGCTGCTGATAGATAAAGTTTGGTATCTTACATACATGCTGACAGTAATGTTACCTTTTGTTCTCTTGCCTTTACCGAGTTATTGACATGTCTAGTTTTTTACACATTACATACTTTAAACAATTTCTCAGGAGCTGATAGATAAAGTTTGGTTTGGCGCTCATTTATTTTTTAAATAAAATTCAAAAGTCGGGATCTCCCCAATAGTGGATTTTTTCGAAGAAAATTCACTAAAAAGCGTTCGGGTGGTTCTCTGCAAATTTAACAAATATACACTTAAATGTAACAATATTATGTTTTTTTTACATTATTTGTAGATGCTGTTGGACCTATTTTTAGATGTATTTGATACAGGCAAAAATATATTAAAAAATCTCGGGACGCAGCAAGTGCGTTATGGTAGTGAATTTTCATAAAACTATTTTTTAATAGCAATAATGTGTGTTTTTTTAAGAAAGCAGGCATCAATTTTGGTTACCAGTATAACCTATATAGTAAAAAGAATGTGCCATGTTTCATCAAAATAACTTTATTGTTTGAAAATGTACAAAAATTTCCGAAAGTTAACTTAAAGTGTTCCCGAAAAAACTCGTTTTTTGGTCAACCTTATAGGTTAATAGCAAATTGAGCTATTCAAATATTAAGCATTTGATCAAAATTCGCTACCATAACGCACTTACTGCGTCCAGAATTTTTGTTCTTACAAAAATGCATTATATTTCGATGGAAAATGCAAAAATGCAATAACATAAGGCGTGTTTGATTAAAAAAAAAAGAAAATTTGTATCACCCACGACTTATGGACCATCCTGTGATTGTAGAAATAATTTTTTAAGATGTAGCTCAAGACACCCTATAATTAATATATACAATTTTTTTTTTTCATATCTGGTATAATAACAGATATATTGAGCTTTATCGATTTTTTTACGAAAATTCTACAAAAATTGTGTACTATTAACGATAAACTCTATAGCTAAGGCTACTGCCATGCATCAGAGAAAGGGTCTATTTGAAATGAATTTTCTGGAAACATTTTATTAAAATGAAGGACAATGACGGTTGAAACTAAGACTTCAGGGTTTGTAAAACATTCTTCTTGAGACATTTTATTTCCATAGCCCGTATTAGATTCAAGTTCTTTTCCTAAATGTTGCCAATTTTGACGTTTAAATCGCAACTTTGACGTTTTGTGAAAAACCCCAATTCATTTTTGTTTAAATACCTATAACTTTTTTGTCTTTTGACCTACAGAGCTAAATTTTGGTAGGTAACTTGACTATAATGATATAAACCCGCGTATAAAATTTGGTTGCCCTTACTTTGTTAATTTTGGAGATATAATTTTTTTTTCGAAAGAAAACACAAAATTTTTCGAGAAAACCTCGTCGGATTTTCCTAGGTAACGAACATATCCAAGCCATTTGCAAAAGGAAGGTACTCACCAATTTTGACGTTTAAAGTCGCGATTTTGACGTTTTGAGGAGAACCCAAATTTATTTTTCTTTGAATGCCTGTAACTTTGTTGTCCTTTAACCTACGGAGCTAAATTTTGGTAGGTAACTTACCTCTAATGATATAAACCCGCGTATGAAATTTGGTTGCCCTTACTTTGTTAATTTTGGAGATATAAATTTTTTTCGATTTTTTTCGAAAGAAAACACAAAATTTTCCGGGAAAACCTCGGCGGATTTTCCTGGCTAACGAACTTATCCAAGCGACTTGCGAAAGGAAGGTATGTGCCAAATTTTATCAAAATCGGTCCATTATTTTTTAAGTTATAGGTGTGACACATAAATATATATATATATATATATATATATATATATATATATATATATATATATATATATATATATATATATATATATATATATATATATATATATATATATATATATATAAACATATAAAGTCTGAAACTGACCTCGGATTTGGGTTCCGGGGGTCCTAAATAGCGGTCATTTGAAGAATTTTTTTCAAAATTCGAGATCTCCTCATTAGTGAATTTTTTTTAAGAAAATTCACTAAAAGTATAAAATATTTATTACATCTTATTCAATCAAAAGAACTACAGCCTGAAAACACTGTATGTGGTATTTACGTTTCTGTTCCATGTCTCGGCTGCGCCGTTTAGAATGCGCCGTGTGACACCCTAAATTCAAAGATTACCGGGGTCAGTTTCAATTTTTATATGTTTATATATATATATATATATATATATATATATATATATATATATATATATATATATATATATATATATATATACGTGTGTGTGTGTATCAACTGATAACTCAAAAAAATAATGAGCTGATTTTGATGACATTTGGCAGGTCCCTTCCTTTTGTAAGTGGCTTGGAAAAGTTCGTTAGCTAGGAATATCAGACCAGGGGTTTCGTGAGAATTTTGGGTTTTCTTTCAGATTTTTTTTTATCTCCGAAAATAAAAAAGCTATAATTCTAACCAAATTTCAAATTTGGCACGTAGTTTTACGCTATAAAAGGTAAACTACATACCAAAATAGCTTGATGGGCCGGTATCGAATAAAGATAGTGTCTAGGAAGTGGTACTTCCGACTTTTATCATTTATTGGACACGACAGGAGTTTCTGACTTTTGTACAAACGTGTTGCAGCTGAAAGAGGCGAACCAAAAATATTTGGACTTGAAGACTTCATAATTGAAATAATGGGTCAGGTGCTATGTTTGATGGGATTTCACCAAAGCGGCCAGCATGGACGTAAATTAGACATTAAGAAGAAACTACAAGACAGCAAAAAATTGGTCAAAGTCAGTTACCTCGAAAAATGTGAGAACTGATCATACTTCACCCTTTCCCACTTGGATGGATACGCGTTTAATATTCAGATTTCCTAATTGTAAAGGATTCACGTACATAAAATGTTAAAAATGTAGTGCCAGTTTATGTTTTAATAAAATAAGAACTGTTTTAATAGTTTTCATAATCTTTAGTTGTTTTATAGTACTTTTTTTGCTACTCAATAAATTTTGTTTCACTTACTAACTACATTTTTTCATTTAAAAGTTATACCTCAAAGCGCTATGTAGTATATATGTAACAACCAAAAAACCATTAAAAAAAAATTGCCCATGATTAACGATTTTTTTAAATATTTTTGTGCCTCTATACATAAAAATACATCATATAAAAATTCTTTGTAGGAAAAAAATGGCTCATTTAAGGGTTAATAAAATATGTACAGTGTGGTCATACGTTCGTCAGAGTTTTGATTGGTCAACGATCACGTGCGATGTTGACGCCATGTTTCATTAATTTTTGTACAGAGCCTTATGGGAGAAACTTGGCAATGGAAACATTTCTGTGTTAATCGATGAATCAATGAGAAAAAATGGACAGGGGTCACAAGAAATATCGATGAAGAAATGCTTCATGTGATATTTCATTGTCGGAGTGTCTTTTTTAATTAGAAATTAAAATCTCGATATCGATTCCTGCAAAATTTCAAATCGACTGTAACGTCAAGTGTCATATTAAATATTAGTTTGGGAGTTTACATCAACTGAAAAGTAATCTAGTAAAACGAATCCTGGGACAATTCATGCAAATTGCGTGGAGAAATGTATGATATTGTGAATATTCCACAGAATGTTGATGAGAACATTGTTTGAAGTTTTTCAGCTTAGAAGCGTTCATCAGTGTTCTATATTTACACCTGTTGATTCGATTGATTACCTACTCAAAATTAAAAACCGATTCAAATTTATGAAGTATAAAGAACATATTATTACATATTCGTAACTGAATAATTATTACTGCTCATTACAAAATTGCTTCGCTATAATAGTATATCTGCCTGCGATCTTTAATCGGCAAACCTGTTTTAGCCAAAAACTGCATACTGTCAGTGCTACTTGTTGAACAATTCACTAGGAATCCTCCATCGTTCTTAGATCTTAAGCTTTGGAATGCCCTCTAGGGAGACACAGACATATTTTCGAAGATATATTATCTCCCAACTATTCAAGAACTGAGTAAACGGTAAACACTCACCTTGGGGCATAACAATCAAATTTATGGTGTCTTAGAGACAAATGGAATTTGCCTTTCATGAAACTATTTCACAAAAAAAAATTTTGGGCGCAGCATGTGCGTTATGGTAGTGAATTTTCATAAATTTTTTAAATTAAATGTTTATAACTTTTTTTTCTTGTAACAGCGATCTAAATTTTGGCGCATAGTTTACTTTTTATAACAACCTAATACCAAATTCTGTTATAATGGTTTTATTTTTAGAGAAATTTTTTTTCTGAAAGAAAACCCAAAAGTTTCCTGGAAAACCCGGTCCCATTTTCTTGGCTGACGAATTTATCAAAGCTACCTACAACGGGAAGGTGCCTACCAAATTTTATCAAAATCTGCCGACCATTTTTAAAGTTGTCAGGGTGTTACATATGTATATAATATATACAGGTGTCCGGAAAATATGTGTACAATGCTCTACCACTTACTCCTTGCATAAAAAAATCGATCTGTGCCACTTTAACTATATTCAAAAGTGTCGTTAATTTTTTATTAACTGCAATTTGGTTTAACATATGATTTCAATTTTGACACAGGTATTTTTCTTTCGGTGTTGCATAATTTTACTGGGTTTCTCAAAAATTGAAGTACAGGGGGGTCTTATATTTTTTATGGCTTTGTAGTTTTTTCATACAAAAAGAAAAGTGTGTATGCCAATGACTTTGATATATTTTTCGGAGTAGTACATTTGATTTATCTCCAGCTGAGATTGAAGAAGAACTGAATAGTTGAATTGTTACTGCAATGAATTCTCTAAGAGAGAATCCACAAATATTGGAAAGAATCCAGTCTAATTTTTTACAAAGAATTAATTTGTCCATCAAGAAAATGGAAGTAATTTTGAACATCTACTATACTAGCCCTTTACTACTACCATATTATTAAATTTTATTAATAATAATTTATAGCAGTTATGCCAATTTAATGTTTTTTTTTATTCAGCCCGATGAAATTAGCAGTGGAATGTTATTTGTAATTTATTTTTTTCTGACTAAACCGCTGAACTAATAGTAATATCATTAAAAAAACGTTTCCAGATCAAATGCACCATTTACAAAAAAAAAATCCCAGTTATTGGCATAGACTCTTCTTTTTTTTTAATGAAAAAAGAGTACAAGGCCATCAAAAATAAGACCCTGTACTTCAATTTTTGAGAAACTCAGTGAAATTTTGCAATACCCAAAGAAAAATACCTGTTTCAAAATTGAAATCAAATTGGAGTTAATAAAAATTTATATTTTTAAAGCCAGCTATAGTGACACTTTTGGATATAGGTAGTGGGTCGATTTTTTTATGCAAGGAATAAGAGGTAGTTGTATGCATATTTTCCGGACATCCTTATATATATATATATATATATATATATATATATATATATATATATATATATATATATATATATATAAATTGTGAGAAAGCCGTCAGTTGTAGAATAAAACTCTTTATTATAGGCCGAGCTTTCGGACAAATTTATTCCTTTCTCAAGGCTACAACATGGAAAGAAAAAAAGTTTACAATTTACTTGGAAAAAATATAAAAGTTTAAAATACTTACATATAACAGGAGTTCTACTAAACTAATTATGTAATGACAAACATGAAAAGAAAACCTTTTTATGAATTTGAGTGAAATCGAAAAGTGCCAAACTGACATACAAAGGTAACTTCTGTCTAATTGAATTTGTTTTTTGTTTTTGTCTAAGGAATATAAATAGGGGTAGTGATTTCTAAAATTATTATCTTTCTTTAAGTTTATTAAATTGTCGTTAAAAGTAATTTCAAATTCTTCTAAACACATTCTTTTATTACTTAAGGTTTCACAGTGTAAAATAGAAACATTACTAAAATTTATATTATGGCCAGTGTCGAGAATGTGTTTAGAAGAATTTGAAATTATTTTTAACGACAATTTAATAAACTTAAAGAAAGATAATAATTTTAGAAATCACTACCCCTATTTATATTTCCTAGACAAAAACAAAAAACAAATTCAATTAGACAGTAGTTAGCTTTGTATGTCAGTTTGGCACTTTTCGACTTCACTCAAATTCATAAAAAGGTTTTCTTTTCATGTTTGTTATTACATAATTAGTTTAGTAGAACTCATGTTTTATGTAAGTATTTTAAACTTTTTTCCAAGTAAATTCTAAACTTTTTTCCTTTCCATGTTGTAGCCTTGAGAAAGGAATAAATTTTTCCGAAAGCTCGGCCTATAATAAAGAGTTTTATTCTACAACTGACGGCTTTCCCACATTTTTTTGATAAATAACACTATTACTGTCACAAAAATTATATATATATATATATATATATATATATATATATATATATATATATATATATATATATATATATATATATATATATATATATATATATTGGATGTCTGGAAAATATGTGTTCAAATAAACATTGAAATTGACTCCCGGACGTGGGTTCTATGGGTCCTAGTTTGCGCTCATTTGAGTAAATTTTTTCAAAATTCAAAAATCGGCATTTTCCTATTAGTGATTTTTTTCTATGAAAATTCATTAAGCACACAAAGAAAATGCTAAATTAAGTACTCAATAAATAATTTTTGTGGCATTATTCTCATTAATCATTTTTATTTTATGAAATGTTTTAAAATTTATTATTTATGTACATAAAACATTAAAATTCCTGCTGACGATTACAACATGTTTTTTATTAATACTATTTAGATATCTTAGTTGTATCCATTTTACTTTTTTGTTTCAATTTTTGTTAAATGTATAAAATTTACAACAAATCACAACATCATTGTGTACAATTGACAAAAAAATATGTATGGGTTACTACTACTTCAACAAATATGTAACATTTTTACCAGAATCCTAGGTACCTTTTATTATAGTTATTCTTTCATGGCTATAAGCTCAATAGGAAATAAAAGAAACAAAGAAGGGATTAAACAACAGCGTTTAATAAAAGACCAAGGTTGTACACCTTGTTTAATAAATTCAAAATCTGATAGCCACATCTGCGGTCGGCTAAATTTAAATTTCATCCATTCCCGCCAGTTTGCTCCATCGTATTCTACTATTTTACATAACACATCTGAAGTTTGCAACACTAACAATTCGAAAGCACAAAAGTAGATAGCAGCAGCTGCAGTGCGCTGCACTGGGCTAATTCAAAAGCATTCAATATATCATGGTGTACACTAGCTTTCAACAAATCCAATAAGGTACCAAGCACTGACTGCTTCCTATTTATGTCATTAATAATATCTTTCATCAGAGAAATATGGTCAATCTTATTCTCTTTCCTTTAGGTAAGCACTTTGGTAATAATTCCAAATGAAATTCTCAAGATATTTGTATTATCTATGTGCCAATAAATTTTTTTCGATCACATTCGCTACATTACATGGCAAAGAAATGGGTCTATAATAGGGAATTTGCATTAAATTTAATTCACATCTATTTCAATTTTTTTCATACCTTAGTGGTATAGTAAACATCAATAATTAAAAATAAATAAGAAACATTTGATTTTAAAGCTTTTATACATGTTTGAAAATCCTTGCTATTTTAAATTTTGTCACATAACTATAAACGCCCCAGCTATTTTTGTGACGTCAGATGATTCAACAAGTCAAGCAGAAGCAGGGTTAGATGAGCAAGTTTTTCCATTGAAAATCGGTGCTACTTTCAAATTAATGAAATAGAGCCACGAAAAACAAGCAGTTTCACATACGTGCAAACCACTAACAATTACTGTTCATCCTATACGTTTGGCATACCATTTGACAGGTAGCCCTTTGTTTTGGACCAAGTGAGGTATCTGCATGCACGCACATTTCAAACTTTCAGATATTTATTTTCTAAATTTAGACGATCGCTATTACGCACTTGTGATATATCAAAATGTTCCTTTTATTGCGTAAAATAAGATGGAAAACATAAGAAAAATTCTGCAAATTCCCTATTACGCACTTCATGCACAAGACCACTTTCGCGAAGTAGAATGAAAACGGACTGTTTTAATGCTTGTGAGTAAATCCCCTCTTAAAATTGTTTATAAATTCTGAAAGTAGGTTTTCCAAGACGTGTGCACAGTGTTCTAGATGTACGACTGGTGTCTCATCAAAACAAAATAGGTGTTCAGCATTCGGCAACATCGAATGTAACACAAACCTTTTTATCTATTACATTTATTATTCAAAGCAGACAATTTATTTTGAGAAAAATGTTCTGCAGTCTCAGGAACCATTATCTAATTCTATATATGGGGTGTAATGTTAGTTCGCCTCCCCGTGGTGCACCCTGGATAGCGTCTACTAGTACACGTGAACTAAATGAACTAACACTTTCGGAAGCCAGACCGGTCATTGCGCTCTCCTGGCTGACAGTGCGATCTCTTGGATCATGGACCAACCTAGTACTAATGGCACTTCTCAGCGCCTATTAACGAAGCATATCGGACCTTCTGTACGAATATGCCAGCTGAATATCGAGGGTATTAGTAGAGCAAAAGGGGAAACCCTATCTAAAATACTAATTGAAAATGAAATTGACGTCGTAGCCATTCAAGAGACACATACCCCCTCAGAGAATGAGCTTCTCAGAAGAGGCAAGATTCCTGGATATCGCTTGATTGGGGCAACTTACAGTGCTGTTTATGGCACCGCAACATATGCAAGGCGGGGCATGCAAGGTGTTGAATTGGTTGAGTGTAGCTCTGAAGAAGACATACGATCACTATAAAAGTCAACGATCTAGTTATTGTAAACATCTACAAACCGCCTACAATCTCATGGCCTGTGAATGACATAAGAATTCCATAAAAAAATCCAACCCTCTACGTAGGAGATTTCAATAGTCACCACAATCTGTGGGAATATGAGAATAATGATAATAATGGGGAGGAGCTCGTAGACTGGGCCGAAACCAACAACCTCCATTTGGTTTTCAGTGCCAAAGATAAGCCAACGTTTTTCTCAAGAAGGTGGCGTAAGGGCTACAATCCGGATCTTTGTTTTATATCAAGTAACTCACAATCACAACCTTTATCTAACTCACGCACTGTACTAGCGAACTTCCCACATAGTCAACATCGTCTCGTTGTGATTGCAGTGGGGATCGAAATACCAATGGTCGATTCTGTTCCTAGGCCACGATGGAACTTCGGCAGGGAGAATTGGGCTTCCTCTGCAGCGGAACTCAATATGTGCGTCCGCTTCATCCAACCAAAGGCTAAAAACTACCACAGATTTGTAGGCCTAATGATAGCTGCAGCCAAAAAACATGTCCCTCGAGGCTACCGCAGGGAGTATATCCCTGGATTGAACGAGGAAAGCCAGAGACTATACAGGAAGTTCGAGGACTCAGGGGACCCGGAAATTGCTGACCGGCTACTGAGATCCCTTGATGCCAGCAGAATGAACAAATGGACTTCTGCTATGGAACACATGAACTTTACACGGTCCAGCAGGAAGACATGGTGCTTGTTGCGGAGGCTTGGGGAATGTAACCGAAATGTCATGGGAAATAAATCAATAAACCCAAACCAAATAGCCAACCGCATAGTTGACGTTTATCGTGCACCTTCCGATAAAAACCACACAAGAGTGATCAAGGAATCCCTAAGAGATCTTAAACTTTTCACCCTGTCATCGTCCGAGCTCTCACGTGACTTCTCTGCCGAGGAATTAGAACAGGGTCTCAGGGATACAAAAATTGGGAAGGCAGCGGGCTTCGATGGCATCTACCCCGAATTCCTGGTTAATTGTGGGGGGACGACTCGACTTTGGCTCGTGAAATTTTTCAGTGACATCCTTAACACAGGCAGCCTACCCCCAGAATTTAAGAGAACAAAGATTATTGCTATTCTAAAACCTGGAAAACCACAGGAGCTACCCAAGAGCTACCGACCTATAGCCCTTCTCAGCTGCTTTTATAAGCTGCTGGAAAGACTACTTTATAACCGTATATGTCCTGCAATTGATGCAGTGATCCCCGTGCAACAGGCTGGGTTTAGGGGTGGTCGTAGCTGTACTGACCAGGTCCTGTCCCTGGCGACTCACATCAAAGCTGGGTTTGAGAGGGGACTCAGAACATCCGTAGCGTTCATTGATCTTACTGCGGCGTATGACACCGTATGGAGGGAGGGCCTAATGTACAAATTGCTCAGTCATGCCATGCCTGAAAACGTGCCATTTAATTAACAACCTATTATCAAACAGACTATTCCAGGTCTTTGTTAACGATGATAAGAGTAGTAATAGGAAACTAAACAATGGCCTCCCGCAGGGCTCGGTGCTCGCCCCACTCCTATTCAATCTCTATACAGCTGACCTGCCTGATACGAGTTGTAGAAAATTTGCATAGTCAGACGACTTAGCGATTTCCTACCAGCACAAACTCAAATTACCGACTGAACATGCTTTGAATGAAGACCTCACCAAGCTTAATGATTACTTCAGAAAGTGGAGACTGTGCCCAAGTCCGTCTAAACCAGAAGTCTGCTGCTTCCATCTATCGAGCCGGCAAGCAAATGGTACCCTGCGGGTGGAATTTAATGGCAGGATCCTTAACCACAATAAAAACCCAAAGTATTTGGGCGTGACACTGGATCGATCACTGACTTTCAATCCACATCTTGGAAACGTGGCTGGCAAGCTGATAACACGCAATAACGTCATAGCCAAACTTTCTGGAACAACATGGGGAGCTACAGCGACCGTACTTCAGACAGCGGCTCTGGCCTTGGTATACTGTCGCAGAATATTGCTGTCCTGTTTGGATCAACAGTGCACACACCAGAAAAGTAGATGTGCAACTGAACCAAACAATGAGACTGATTGCTGGGACCATACGGCCAACACCAACGTGCTGGCTCCCGGTGCTCAGTAATATCACACCACCAGATATCCGACGAACTGCAGCTCTCATCAGGGAATATAGAACAATCATGGCTAACGCAGCCCTACCAATCCATACCGATATCCCATACTTGGCGGTACAATATCATCGGCTCAAATCAAGACATTCAGCCATCCGATCAGCATTAGAATCGAACGAAGACTTTCATGCGACTAATAAATGGACTACCATATGGACAGAAACTGCAGGAGACCACTACATTCAACTAGATGATCCAACACACTGTTTTAATGGATCCGACCTGCCACGCCGACTATCTCAACCGAGTTAGAACAGGTTGCGGGAAATGTGCTGACTCCTTACACAAATGGGGCAGGGCACAATCCCCACAATGCGATTGCGGATATCCACGGCAAACTGTCCGCCACATCTTATCAGAATGCCCTAACCATTCCTACGCTTGTGACCTCAAAGATTTTATGAAAGCCACACCGGAGGCAATCGAATGACTTCGCAATTTGGATGTAGATATATAGTTTGTCATAATAGTTATGTATTTGAAATTTCTCTGTTTATATGTGTTTTGTATTTTGTGTATTTTGTATACTTCTGTCACGTGTATCGTACTGTAACCCCATACGCTAAATAAATAAATTCTATATCTGTACAACTTTTTTATGTCCATTTGAAAAGTAGTACACTATTCTTAGATCAAGACCAATTGCCTACTAAGATAAGGTTTCACATCAACTATTTGCCTCTCAGAATATTCTAAACTAAGAAAATCCTTACCTGCATGATAATGAGTAGCTAAGCCTCATCTTGTTACCCATAAAATAAACCTATGGGCAGCATTCTTCTTATATAAACAAATTTTTAGCAACACTGCTTACCTATTATATTATACAGTGAGCATAAATTGGATCAAATGCACAGTAGAGACCATTGAAGAACATCCAGAAACAGGTTAATTTTTTTAATGTAGTGTTTTGATGCAATCATCTCACTGCTCTTTGAGCGGGACTTACATCTTAAAATTCAAGGGGACACACAGTTTATGTTAATTTAACTCTCATCAAAGCAACATGCAATATTTTAATTTGAGACGATACTTGCTACATTGTGTCAAAAATAATATTTTTCTTGTTAACTAAAATACCATAACAATTTTAATTCAAAATTAATCTACAAAACCAATTGAAGCAAAATGTAAAAATGAAATCAGTTTCTCATAATGGATGCATGAAATGTTCCACACCAACCTCATGACAATATTAGGTTAAACTTTTTCCAGAGCCGAGATGTGGGTCTGATACACGCACCTCCACAGAATTCAGCAATATTCCAAAATACTACAAACCAAAGAGCGTTATAGAAATTTTACCGTATCAACCGGAATGGATCCAGTATTTCTCAGTATAAACCAAATGTTTTAGATGCTTGCTTTATCAGTTTTGTGTAATGACCTGTAAAAGCTAAACCCTAGCCTAGTGTTACTCCGAAATCAGCAACAGAACTGAGGCTTTTAAGGATTACAACCCACCTCCTCATCAGTAGAGCTCTAATAAGAGCAAAATCGGTCCAAGGTTCTAATTATGCCGAGAATACATCTAGCCTTACATACATTGTGCCTATATTAGGGAAGAAATGGACTAGGACTGACAATTTACAAACTTCTTAGTTGGTTGTACACAGTCTCTTTTTATAACATTTTGTGTTATTTGCAGCTGTCGTGACAACATACTACCTGGTTCCGCACCGAGATGGCGACCGTGTTGTACATCTCACAATGTTCGAAGTTTACAAATTTTATGAAAAACATTTTCAAGAGAAGAATTATGGAAAGAAATAACAGGACAATTTACAAACTCGAAGTGAGATGTATCTACATCAGAATCTGCCTCATAGACTGATGAAAAATATTGAGCTAGGCATATTGTCACCATCATGACAAGTGATATTACCAAGTATATACTGTTACACAAATTTGAATGATTGTTTAGATTTTTGATGTAACTCCAAAAGAAACCAGAATCATTCAAGCCACTCAACAAAATCATTGTACCTCTAAAGACACTCTCTAGCCATAATCTTACAGTTAGAGCGCAAATGTGAAAACTTTGAGTCCTTGACGAACCAGTTATTTTATATATTTTTTTTGTAAGCTGTTTTTTTATATCAATAATAGTACTTTTAAGTTTAGAGAAGATGTACTCAGCTTTGATCTTGACCCAGATATTGACACTTTTTCTGCCGGACTTACTCATTCAGGTTATCACACTTTCATTCTGGTATGTTATATGCCAAAACGTTTCTCCTGCTAAAAATTTGTCTTCCATCTATGACATCAACTCTTTATTGTTGAACATTTTATTGGAATTAGTGGCCTATTACAACGAAGCATTCTTGTTTTTAAGAGCAATAACAGATTCTTGTAGAACAGAAATCTGCTCCATTAAAGCAGGCAAGGCTCTCAAGCCCAAACAGTCACATAAATATTTAAGCCCTATTCTTCAATGAAATGCACCTCAATTCTGTGACTGTGGGCTGAGAACAACCAGAATGACATGACATTGCACCCATCACATACAAGAGCTTTATCAAGTTTAATATTCAAAGAAAAAAGGACGACATATAATCCAGGACACTGGTAGAAAGTGTTAAATGTACAAAATTAAACAATAGTGTGGGTAGTCCAGGCGTAACAACATGTACCTCTGAATAGTCTAAGAGCCAGAGGTGAAAAAATACTCTGAATTTACAAAAGCTGATTTTTTTATAGTTAATTAGGTACGCTGTGCACATACACATATTCTGGTCAGTCAAGCGAATCTTAGAACAGCTGCCACAGGTGCGCCAACAAAGATCTCGTTTTTACCGGGGTAATAAAATGAATTTACAAAAACTGATAATTGTTATACAGATTCTACATTGTATAACAATAAAAGTAATGTCAGTCAGCTGCATACGGGAACAGAGCTGGTCAGTCAGTTCGAATGTGTGTATGAAAAATAAATAATGTGCAATTTATTTACAAAGCTTGGAAATGTTGTTGTGGGTATATATTGATCTATTAAACATTAAATGTTATCCCGTTACACTTTATTAAATAAATAAAATGTCTGCTAATATAATTTATATATATATATATATATATATATATATATATATATATATATATATATATATATATATATATATATGTATGTATATATAATTTATAATTACAACTTATTATTTCACAAAGTTTTCTGATATTTTAAATAATAATAATGGGAGAAGAGCGAGCATGCCGCCTGTAACGCCGCCGGCGCGCACGAAATTTTTATAATTTTTTTCGCTGACTGACGGGCGTTGTTCTATAAAACAGTTGACTGACTATTTTTTTAATGGTTAACAGATCAATATATACCCACAAAAAATTTTCGAGCTTTGTAAATAAATTGCCCATCATTTATTTTTCATACACACATTCGAGCTGACTGACCAGCTCTGTTCCCGTATGCAGCTGACTGACTGACATAAGTTTTATTGTCATACAATACAGAATCTGTATAACAATTATCAGCTTTTGTAAATTCATTTTATTACCCTGGTAAAAACGACATCTTTGTTGGTGCACCTGTTCTAAGATTCGCTTGACTGACCAGAATATGTGAACGTGCACAGCGTACCTAATTAACTATAAAAAAATCAGCTTTTGTATATTCAGAGAATTTTTTCACCTCTGGCTCTCCGTCTAGAACCGAAGGAAACTGGGTTCGATTCTCAGGGCTCCCCTTTCACTTTTTCAGTACATACTGTAGTAAATTAACATCAACCGAGGTTGCAGCATTGTTTTTGAGCAAGTGGAATGTTTGGGCGTTCTTCCCTTCGGAGAGGGCGTAAATACGTCACTCCTGTGTCCATGCGATGTTGGGCACATTAAAGATCCCTACCCTCCCAACAGATAGACGGGTTCAGCAAAATTTTCAGGATAGTGAGGCAAAATAGGTCATAAAAAAATAGTATTATCTCCCAATAAGAAATGTAGATGATCAGCTGCTATCAGTGAACCAAATTACACGCTGGTTTCAATTATCTAAGTTACAAACTTTCCAATATTAGAAAAAGCAAACTACTAACTTCAACAGTTAAAACTCTTAGCTACAGAACTATGCAAGTCTCACTAAAAACAACCACTTCAAACGCTCTGAAAATCAGCAATTAATATACCTGTGTTGCTTCTGCCATACTTTAAACGTTTTAAATGAAGTAACCTTAACATATAATCACTTAAAAAAATTAATGAAATTTCTTTATAAAGGCAAATTAAATTCGGGTGAAATAATTACATTGTTTATCAAAATTCATTTAAAGGATCCCAAACACTAAAATAAATAATACTCCGTTGATATATTTCTCTTACAATTTGTCCTATGCAATAAATAACTTTAAACAAGTCATAGCAGGAAGGTTTTTAAAAGCATAACATCTTATAAAGATAAAAGAGCGCCTATTTTGAGAACCATTGTAATAAAGGCAATGTTATATTGCACCTTAACTCAGTACGACGAAACTAATAAAGCAGGAAAAACACATTCCATCTCTTTCTGACATAACAGACACGTATATAGAACTAGGCAGAAGGGCGAAGGGAGTTTGAACAAAGTAACACACAACTCTTGAGCATCAATAACCGGTGAGCAAGTCACATAAAAATGTTTATGGGTAGGTGCATCAAAGACTGTGGTGCCAAGCCTCTGCCAATTAGAGGGTAAGTCGATAATAAAGCTAATTCTTATCATGCACAGCACCAAAAAAGAGATTATTTCATTAATATGTCAATTTCTTAAAAATTCCAAAATAAACAAAGATTTGACCGCAAAATCTAGATAGCATTTTCCTTTCTTTAATTAATTACCTAACAAGTGAAAGTACCTCGGTATGGATTCATTCAGCTATCAAAGCTATTTATAGAGGTCCTGACATAATATTTGTTAGCAACGTTGCCTTCAAACATATCAGACTGTTAAATTGCGTTTTTGTGTGAATATTAAAATGATTTGACTTAATAATCAAAGAAACATTTCTGTTAAGATTTTCCCAATCCAAATTGCTTGTAATTTTTCTTGTATATATTCTATTCTAGTAAATAGATTTAAAACAAAAGCAAAATGATAATTGAACATAGTTCAAACTTCCCTTAAGTCTAAACTAATAACTGTAAATTGAAAATAGATGTTTCTTTTATGTTGAACTTTAAGAATCATTTAACTTGTCTTTAAAATTCAGTCACATATGAGATTAATGCTCCTAATTATGTGTAAAGTATTTAGTAAATAGTGTCATACTTTTAAACCAGTTGTTCGGTTTTATGACAAATTAACAATCCAAAAAAAGGGTTAAATATAAATAATATTGTTATTGTTAATTTATAGTATTTCAGTGAATGCTTTCCTTAACAGTTTTTCTTAGACCATATTCTTTTTCAGGAATTAACACCACATAATTAGGGAGCAGTCTGATACTCTCTTAAAAAAACTTAATTACTAGACAGTGGCATCTCTGTTTTTTCTTGTACCCTAGATTTAATTACTTAGATATTGCAGATACCGCTATTATAATTTTAGTGCAAAACACTATAGGGTAACCTAAAAAATTTGCCAAGTATTCTGTAAAGTAATATATATATATATATATATATATATATATATATATATATATATATATATATATATATATATATATATATATAAAAGACTGAATTTGGACACTGTGCCGGCAAACTGAAACAAAAAGCTGATGATGAAGACAACCTCGTCGAAATACGCATCTAGCGCACAACTCTGTTGTTATTTTTGTGGTTTTTTGGGTGATTCTACTGTTTGTTAAGTAGGTATAAATAAGATTACTTTTTAATTTCCGCCAGCGCAATGCACAGTTCGATTTGTCAAATCAAATGAGTAAATAAAAAGTTTGAAATTTGACTTGATATGTGTAAAAATGATAAAGTAGATAGTACACATATAACTTCTCTGGTAGACGTGTGCGAACCAATGTTGTGTTCGAACCAAACTATGAAAGAACCCTAGCAAATATGTTGCCTCAAACTTCGAACCTCAGAAACACTATGTTTAAGGGTCACAGTCGAACTTCGAATTTCAAAAATCAAACACCGAACTACCCAAATTTCTTCAGTGTTCATATATCATTTCCTTAAATACAAAATTTAGGAATATTGTAGCATACACTATTTGATGTGTAAAAGATTCTCAATCTTTTAAAAAAAAGCAAGTGTTCGACAAAATTTGCAGGTTGATTGGGTGAAAATGCCTTCCGGTGCTGATAATTTTGGAGATCGGTCCAGGTTAAATAAAAAATACAATAACAAAACATATTTTTAACTTTTTTAGATTTATAGATCTATAGATAGGCTCAATTATAAGTATGTTGTTGTTTGACATTAGCTACAGAGTTTTAGCAAACAGATTGAAAGGGTTCAAAGTGAGCATGATAGGTATAAAATAACCACTTAAAATTTGAACTGTCTCCTGATTGTGAAAATTTAACTGTTTTGGCTCATTGTGAAATAAAGTATGTTAAAACCAGTGCTTTCTAAAGGCAATCTACAATTATCCTCATAAATTCTGAAAATGTACATTACCGATCGCCTTCGAAAACCGCCATTATAATGTTGTTACTGAAAAGGTGTTGGGAGGCTGATATATAAAAAAATTCTGTGATTGCTAAATGTCTCCATTCTGCCTCAATGTGTCACAACTGTCAAAAATAGGCATGAGTCAAATCTCCTTAAATTACGCTATCGACTCAATGAGACCGATAACGAGTTTAAAGTGCCGCACCTTTGGCAGCATTCAATGCCTACAAAGTTAAATTTCGAAGTATTTTCGAGCAACGAAGATCGAACTATTTGGTAGAATTACATATTTCGAACTTAGAACCACTTCAACATCGTTATGTTCGAACACAATGATCGGTTCGAAATTTTGAAGCTTCCCAAACCTCTATTCTCTGGTCCACTAAGTGAGTGGTGAACGTGTCGCCACCTAGTTCGGAACCAAGTACTATGTTGTCACGCCCGCTCCAAATAACACAGAGTGTTAAAAATAGAGACAGTATACAACTAACTAACAATTTAAAAAATTGTTAGCCCTGGCCCATTTCTACCCCAATATAGGGACAAAGTATGTAAGACTAGATGCACTCTCGCAACAATTAGAACCGTAGACCGGTTTCGCTCTCATTAGAGCTCTTCAGTATGGCATACTAATTGTAGCAAAAATGCACCAAAAATAACACGGCTGTAGTATAGCCAGTCTTAAAACACTAAGTGAGTGGTGAACGTGTCGCCACCTAGTTCGGAACCAAGTACTATGTTGTCACGCCCGCTCCAAATATCACAGAGTGTTAAAAATAGAGACAGTATACAACTAACACATACAACTTTTTAAATTGTTAGCTAGTTGTATACTGTCTCTATTTTTAACACTCTGTGTTATTTGGAGCGGGCGTGACAACATAGTACTTGGTTCCGAACTAGGTGGCGACACGTTCACCACTGACTTAGTGTTTTAAGACTGGCTATACTACAGCCGTGTTATTTTTGGTGCATTTCTGCTACAATTAGTATGCCGTACTGAAGAGCTCTAATGAGAGCGAAACCGGTCTACGGTTCTAATTGTTGCGAGAGTGCATCTAGTCTATTCTCTGGGTTAAAAACAAAAATGTGTATCAAAACTTAACCATTTTAAAAGTATTGCAATTACAGTTTTACAGGCAGCAGGCAAATACAGCACGCAGTTATCGAACACGGTTTCATTGTTTATTTTTTTCATCAGCTGCAATAAGTGTAACCTGTGATTTTCTGACATTGAGCGTCTCACACTCAGCCGACACAACTGCTGACATGCGATGGAAACATGTTTCTTTTATTAGTCCCGGTTTATCGAAAATTTTTGAACATTGCATGCTTAGTCGCCTAAAACATTTCCACAAGTAATGCATATTAAGCCAACATCAGGATGGGTTCATATCCGGAAACTCAACAGGTTCGGCTGTGAGTGACTTCGAGCAAAGTTCTTGACGCTTTGGAAGATTACGAGCATCCAGTTGGGCTTTTCTGTGATTTGAGTAGGACTTTTGACTGTGTGAGGTAAGGTCCATGACTGGATTGGGTCTTGTCTGTCGGGACAATTTCAGTATGCTAAGCTGACTACAGCGATTTTCAACGCTATAAATCAATCCGTCCTGAAAATCGTATTGGTGTTCCCCAGGGATCCCTACCGGGACAATTTTTTGCCCTTCTTTATATAAATAACTTGCTATCCGACCTGCCTTTGTTAAATGTTACTTGACAAATACACTGTCAATAAAAAATGTCAAAATTATTATGTTAGATAGATTTGTGTTGCTAAATCCAAGATTAGGATCAACATAAACGTCACGAGAGTTGGTGTTAAGCACATTAATGGAAAACTCAAGGCGTAAATTTTGAAAGTGAAATTTTGAACGGATTATTTGGCACTTGAATATTTGGAAAGAGAGTGTAAACTATATTTTTCATCTGAACTAATTTTTCATATCAGCTATAGTTGCCGACATAAAGGGAAAAAAAACCGGAAAAAGTGTACCTTTTTTCCAAGATGGCGGCTCGAGCACAATAGATTTTGACGGAGACTTTTAGTATGTTCAATGGAAAGTCGTAATGAGCATATATACCAAAATTTAGATCTTTACCGATCACTGTTTTTATTTCTTTCTAATTTCACTGGACTATTAAAATGTGGAAAAAATGGTTTATAGCTTTTATTTTGTGTAATTATCCAATCTAACAGTGATTCCTAATGGTAAAGAATCACAACATCAAAGATCAATAGTAAATTAGTTAGCTGCCTTCGACAAGTCTGCATGAAGGGTTTGATACAAATCAGTGACTAACCACAAATAGGAAACATTTATTTTTGGTAATTAATTTTTCTAGATGAGAACCAGTGATGAAAAAATTCACAGCAGGGAAATGTTTCAAGTAGTAAGTAAAAAAAAACAGTGTCATTGTAAAGTTGGATTCTTGAAACAATAAAAGTCTGGACGCAGCAAGTGCATTATGGTAGCGAATTTTCTTTAAAATGTTTTCAATAGCAAATATCTTTCTTTGATGAAAGCAGAAAGCTTGGTTGCCTACATAGTAGAAACAATGTACCATATTTCGAAATAACTTTATTGCTTGAAAATATATAAACATTTTTCAAAAGTCTGGATGCAGCAAGTGTGTTACGGAAGTCAATTTCCATAAAAATGTTTTTAATAGCAAATGCGAACAGGCATCAATCTGATTACCAATATAGCCTATGTAGTGCAAACAATGTACTATATTTTATCAAAATTACTTAGTTTGAAAATATACAAAAATTTTCTGAAAGTAAACTTAAATGTTGGTTTCCTAACCAACAAAGCTTACGTTGTAGCAAATTGGGTTATTGAAATTTGAAGGATTTAATGAAAATTCGCTACCAAAACGCACTTACTGCGTCCAGATTTTATTCTTACAAACGCATTATATTTCGAGAAAAGTGCAAAAATGCATTAACGAATTTGTTTCACGAAAATTAGCAAAAAATTATAGACCGTTAAACCATAAACTTCACCAAACCTACAGCGAAAGCATCAAGTTAACTAAACCGACAGCCAAAGCATCAGAGAAAGGGTCTATTTGAAATGAATTTTCTGTAAATATTTTAGTAAAAGGAAGGGCAATGACGGTTGAATCTGAAACTTAAGGGTTCGCAGAACACTCTTCTTGCAATATTTTCTTTTCACAATCCGTATTTGTTTCACATTCTTCGCCTAAACATTGCCAATTTTGACGTTTCAAATTGCGAGGGTGAAGTTTTGAGGAAAACTTCAAAATTTGTTTCTTTAACTACTCATAACTTCCTTGTCTTTAAAGCTAGAGACCAAAATTTTGGTACAGGGTTTACTCTTTATAATACAAACACGCGTACCAAATTTAGCTGCCCTTACTTTGTTATTTCCGGATATATAGTTTATTGAATATTTAGGTGTATATGTTGTAATTTTATAGGTGTTATATAGCAAATAATGTAATTTATATTTGTGCGTATTTTATAAAAAATAAATATATTCGCAATTGTATTTTATATTGAATAAATGTTTGTAAATATTTAGTTTGTTTTATTGTGTACTTATGTTGGGCACCTTTTGTTTTTTTACTTATATTGAATTAAATATTAACTTAACCACGAATGTCTGTTTATTTTAGGACACTCGCTACTTATACCTTTATAGTTAAAGTTATATTGCTTTTGAATGTCAAAGTATACATTTTTGATTATGTTTATTGTTAAAAGATTTTCTAAAATAAATATTTACCTGGTCCTTTTATGGATTTATTTACTTTACCACAGCTAGGTATAGTTGAGTTTCTCCTTTCTCTACAGAGAATGCTTTATATTTGAGTTCCCCAAAGCCGAAAATCCTTACACTTGCAGCCTCTATATTTTATTTGCTGAACCTATTTACTCACTTGAGGATTGATTAGTCAATGGACAGACGTATTTGACAGCGGTAGAAAAATGAAACATAGAGCAATCTACTATTTAAATCTTTAAAAAATATTTATTCTGATTATCAAAATTGCTTATGGACCCATCTTTAATTAATTTTTACTTTCTTTTTCTGTTAAAGTTTAAAATCTTAATTGGGATCCCTTATATTTCTTATTTTTAAATACAAATATGTCAGCTTTTGTTAAGGATATTACTAACTTTGTTTATGATTATTATTTTCAATGCGATGCTTAGAATTTGACTCTACTTTCTATAACAAATCCAATTAATTTCATTTGCAATATCTATCACCATAGCAACCTTGCTTTTGCTTAATCTGGTATCCTAGGAAATTGAATCTTAAGGGTGGCATTTAGCTATCACTTTAGTATAGGAAAACAAGGCCTCCTTATATTGTAATTATCTCAAGAAATAATAGGTGTACGGGAACAATTTAAAAAGCTTTATAATCTAGACAAACCACAAGTGGTGATGAATGTTTGCAAATTTCAAAAACTGTTTTGTGTTATTAGTTATAATTAATTGAAATTCACCTAAATATTCCAATGATTTAGATAAGATTATATATACGAAGATGTTCCAAAAGAGATGACTTTGACTATTCATTACCTGCAGGAACATGTAAAGATTCGATTGCAATAAAATATAAGTATGTAGCCCTTATAGTTTTTTTTAAAATTATGTTTTTATTAAATGTCCACACAAAACGATTTGTCCGGCTGCCCGAGGCAAATTCTGTACAAGTGCAACTGTATTCTCACTGAGCTGTGAGATGACAAGTGGAGCAATTGTGTAACAGGGGGCGTTTGCATCGGATCCAATAAGTCGCTATCTCCGGCATAAGCAGTGTTGTCAGTGTTATAAAAACTCACTGAAATTGAATACTTCGATAACCATAAGCTTTTGGCGACGTAAAATAAATGAGGTACTTAACAATGATTAAAATAACGGTAAAATTTGCCATTGACATTAATTCTACAATGCATTATTTGAGGGACAAAATTTAATCGGGTGCTTAAACATTAACTTTTCGTTTCTCAAATAAAGCATTTTATGAATCCCGTGCAATAAGCTTACAAATTTTCTACAGAGAACAATATACTTATAGAAAAAAAGGATATAAGGATATCCTCACACTTTTATTAGGATCTAATCACATTAAAACTCTTATTACTTATATTGAAGTAAAAACTAACATAATTGGATTAAATTGTTTTAATGGTTCATCACCTAATTTTTAGTTGCTAGTGTCTATATAATGTTACAAATATTATGGTAGGCGTAAATAAGTAAGTACAATATATGTACTAATTTCGCACTACAGTAAAGAGATTGGATATGACTGCAAATGTATGGGTTATATGTTTCGCATTTTAATGTTTATAAAAATAATTATATATATATATATATATATATATATATATATATATATATATATATATATATATATATACATATACATATATATATATATATATATATATATATATATATATATATATATATATATATATATATATATATATATATAACTACAACTCTATTACAAAACAATTAGATTTTTTTTTTAATTTGGCACGTGTCATATAATATTATGTTTTCCACGAGTTCGTTAGCCAGCACAAGCGCACCAGTATTTCTGTGAAAAAAGTCTCTTTTCGGAAAATGTATCTCTGAAAATAATAAAGTTATTGAAATAAAACTTTGTAAGCAAATTGCATTGGCATAGACTACAATAGCCTCTAGCCTCTGGCCTTGACGAGATCCCAGCAATTGTTCCTAAAAAATGCGCACCAGAACTTGCTCCTGTCCTGACTCGTCTGTTTCAGATATCTTACAATAAAGGCATATTCCCTAGTAACTGGGAAACTGCTCGAGTACAACCCATCCCCAAGAAAGGATCCAAGGCGCTTTCTAGCAACTACAGGCCTATTTCTCTCATTTCAGTCGTCTCTAAAGTGATGGAAAAGTATATAAACACCGAAATACTAAAAACACAGTCTAATTCATGACAGACAGTATGGATTTCGTCGGCGCAGATCAACTGCCGACCTCCTTTCCTTTGTCACCCATTCTTGGAACAAGTCTATGGAACTACACGGTAAATCCCATATTGTCGCTCTAGACATATTCAAAGCATTCGACCAGGTCTGGCACGCAGCGCTGCTTAATAAACTTCCGGCCTATGGCCTACTACCAAAACTTTGTACCTAGACAGCAAATTTCCTCTCCAACGGGAGCATTTCTGTTGTTGTGCATGGCCATTCCTCTAAACTGTATCCAATTAATGCAGGAGTTCCTCAAGGTTCAGCTTTAGCCCCTACTTTGTTTCTTCTCCATATCAATGTCCTCCTCTCTAGCACATCCAACCCAGTTCACAGTTACGCGGACGACAGCACCCTCCACTCAAATATACAATATTCTAAGCCTGTCTCTTCAGCCCAATTAGATGATGATCGCAGACTCATGGAGGGTTCTGTCTCCGTGGATCTCCAACAAATATTAGACTGGGGAAGTAGAAATCTGGTACAATTCAACCCTACCAAATCTCAGTCTTGCTTTCTTTCTCATAAGAGATACACAAGCCCTAGACCCATCACAATGAACAACCAAGTTATTCAAAGTAATTAGTCCTTTTCTCTTATTGGCATTTCTGTGGATCGAAATCTCAATTGGCACCAACATGTCACATCAATTGCAGAAGCGGCTGGTAAGAAATTAGGTTTCCTCTTCCGGCTCGCAAATACTTTTCACCAGCTAATCTCTATACCTTATATACTTCACAAATAAGGCCAAACCTCGAATACTGCTCCCACATCTGGGGTGCAGCTGCCGCTTCTACACTTGCTATCATGGACTCCATTCAAAAGAGAGCTATACGTCTCATCGGTGACCATACCTTCACCCAAAGGCTGCCATCTCTTGCCCACAGAGCGAATGCACCCTTTTACTGTCCAGGTCACCAGACATAGAACATCTTGTTATGCCCGCTCCTTTATCCCGAGGACTTCCAAGTTGTGGAATTCCTTGCCAGCACATGTTTTTCCTTCTCCTCCGAACCTCCAAACCTTCAAGTCCAGAATTAACAAGTTGCCTCTTTCCTCCTTGTCAACACCCACGGTACGATAGTATTTAGGCTGTAAGTCCTCGTGGTGTGTTGTTGAAAATAAAAAAATGATAATAATATTAACCAAACTCTAAGTTTTTAGCTAAGCGAAAATTTGAGTCATGGGCATAACTATTTTTCCCCAGGAGACCAAAGAAGGATACAAGGACTCAAACTTTGTGTATGATAAATGAAGTTTTTCTTTTCACACCCAAAAAGAGTTATTCGGGGCTAAGAGGCCGAAAAGTAGCAATAGACCAGACATACATTTCGTACGAGAAAAACAAAACAGAACTGTTTTCTCGTACACCTATTAATTTTGTTGCCCACAATTTCATATACCTACTTATATGTTATTTTTCTTAGAAGAAATTTAGAATTTAGCAAAAAAATGTTTTTAACTATTTTTATATGTTCAAGTGACGTTTCTGGGTGGGGGTGGGGGGGTGGGGGTGTGTGTGGATTCGCTACCAAAACGCACTTACTGCCATCAAGCCTTGTTGGTTTCCTCCTAATTATAATAAATGTTCTAATTAATATATAACGCAATTTCTAACACTGAATAACTAAGAAGAAAAGGAAAGAACTATGCATATGTGCTAGTGTACTTTATTAATTAGAAAACGGAACTTTCCACGAAACAATAATCATTTTTCTCTGCATAGATGTAATTTTGCAATTACAATTAGTTTTTAAATTAAGTTATATATTTTTAAATAACACACTCAAGTATTATTCTACAAACTTGGTGAAATTTTATGAAAAGACGCATAATATGTTTTTAAATCAATTTCATTTGCAACCGGTACACACATGTGTAAAGGTTTATCCATATAATCCCAATGCAAAAATATGACATTTAGCCAAATTACATAATGTATTCATTTAGAGTCACATCCCCTAAAAAATTAATTTACGCATGATTGTAAATATGGCTAAAACTAACAGGCAGGATTACAATGAACCAAAAAGCATTCAATAAAGAAAATACATAGATATGTATAAATGTATGGGGCTGAAAGCTGGCCTTTTGATAGCAGAACAGGAAGTTGAAAAGTGGTTGTGACGACGAGACAATATTACCTTTGGGCTATGATGATTTATATAAAAAATGCAAGTCACTCGAATTCTACAAAAAATTGTATTAAAAATTTAAAAAGATAAGCCAAAGAAAACAAACAGATATTACAACACTAAATACAAAGGCTGCTCCTTAAAATTCAGGAAATTTCAGTAACCGATTTGGATTGACAAATAATAGTAGTAAGTAATATATATATATATATATATATATATATATATATATATATATATATATATATATATATATATATATATATATATATATATATATATATATATATATATATATATATATATATATATATATATATATATATATATATATATATATATATATATATATATATATATATATATATATATATATATATATATATATATATATATATATATATATATATATATATATATATATCAAAGAGGTTGTAAGGGATAGAGGTAACAAAGGTACAGTTTTGCAATACAAGAAGCCTGTACACTTTTCCTAACTGGGCGGAGTTCGGTGACTTGAGTGGGAGAAACGTCAGGGACGTATTTAGGAATTTTTAGTTTGGTTAGAAATAAAACTGAAATTATTCAATCATTGAAATGTAATGCTTATTCATGAATTTCTTAAGCTTTTGTATAAATAGGTAACCTAAAAAGGTTCGGAACGCAGCAAGTGCGTTATGATAGTGAATTTTCATAACAATATTAAATAATATATTTATATAAGCTGTAAGATTTAGCCTTATATTAAAAGTTATGAAAATTAATTTATTTAATTAGGAACAGTAAAACAAGGTAAAGAAGGACAAGCAAAAACATGATCTATGACATATATTTATAGAGTAATTTGGGTACAAAACTCAAACAAAGCAATTGATAAACAGGAAATATACTCTAGAAAAATACACTAGAAAGCTGAAAAAAAAATCCTTTGGTTGATGCATTGAGGGTGATTGTATGCATGCAGGAGAAGAACCCCCAGGAGGAAGAGGGTTTCTGCTCCTCACCCAAAAATTCGGGGGGTTCTCCTTCCCCTTGTGCATGCATACAACTACCTTCAAAGCATAAAGCACAAGAAAAATTTCTTGGGAGCAACCCACAAGAAGGTTGCTGGACCTGGGCGAATATGGGGTAGACAGGGTTTAAAGGAGGTATTGCTGTAAAATGTGAAAAACGCATGTTTTCAAAGTCCCTTAATTTTCTTGGGGGTTGTTTGCCAGAAAATTTGTCTTGTGGCCGAGGAAGGTTCTAAGCATGTTGCTGGAAAAAAATATCTAAAACCCTCATGCAGTCAACTGCAAATTTACCGAAATTACATTCTACTTCGTCGCCTATAATGTCTTTTTCAGATAATGTAGAATACAGAGCTAAATTAAATAGGTTCACTTGCATTTTCATTTCTTTTTTATTTTTATATTACATTTATAAGCACAATATGCGTATAATTAAGGAAACCCTTAATTAACATTGCAGCAACACAAACTTGAAAAGTGGAGAAATTATTTACAGTATGTTAACAGTTATAAACTTGATATCATCATGTTACAGTAGTATTCTGATAATAAAAAATTACATCTAACTGTATGCACACAACAGCTGGTGTGTTACGAGATGTGATGAAACGCCAAACTGACTGTACCACAGCATTAGCATAATATTATTATGCTGCCACATTATCATATCTCTCTAGTAATGGTATCATGTCAAAAACCTACACTAGAGGCTAAATTTCCAATTTCTTCTTTGTTTATGGTGTCTGTTTCTACTGTCCTAAATTTCCAATTTGATATTGACAATAAATAACACTACCACACAATGACAAATGACAGCTGAGCTTCAGCACAGACGCAGTCTAACAAAGTTGTCGGATAGAGTAAATTATGATCGGAGGGATACCTAAGTTAAAAATCATGAGAAATGGGTAATTCGAAATTTGCAGGTATTAAATACAGTATTTTTTAACTGACTGATAAAATTAAATTTTATAAAATGTTTTCTTTATTATCAGAAGTTGTAAAAATTTCATATGTTTATACATGAAAGGTTTAACTACATGAAATTTCTGAAGATCGGGCAACCCCGGTCAGCAACATCTTGACATCTGGCAATGGTTGTAACTTCCATTGTTTAGATTTTATCTACAATTTATTTAAATAGCATAACAGTACAGGTAGCTGTATTGCTCTGCCTCTGTCCAACATTGTAGATATTGCATTACAGAATTTGAAGTGATGTCGAGGATTATTTTATTATTAATTTCGAATAACTTCATTTTTCTTTGATCAAAAAAACTTGAAAATTGGTACACAACCACATCTCAGTATGTTCTTTTAAGTTGTAAATTTTCGTTCCAATCACTTAAACAATTTGAAAGCTATTGCGTTTAAAAAAATATATTTAATTTTTTGTTAGGAAAAACTATGCGTTAAGATCTGATGAACGAACTCATCCAAGCCATTAGCAAAATAAGCGTAATTCCAAAATTTTCTCCAAATCAGTGAAATATTTTTTGGGTTATTGGTTGGATAAATTGTTGGATGAATATATTGGATAAAGTTGTATATTCAAAAGGTTGGATAAATAATAATAGCTTTTATTTCAACAACAGAAGAAAATACAAAATAAAGTACATTGTACTGTTTACAAATTAATGTTAACATTCCTTGTCTTTTTTAAAGAAATAGAGATTAATTTCATTGATTGCTGTTGCCCTTACTTCATGAAACTGGTCCATACTTCATACAGACTTGGAGACTACTTCTCTGGCTTCACTGTTGGTTTTCGTTTTTGTAGGTGAAGGACGTAGCCAGCGCGTAAGCTAACTGAAGCAAGTGGCCCTTCTGAATTCTAGATGTTCTTCAACGTCTCTGTTACTGGTTTTGCTGCTTGATAGTATCCTCAGACAGAAAAAAATTGAATTAATACGAAATCATGACAATTACAAATAAAGATCTGTTGCTATTTTATGATGTTATAATCAAAAAAATCTTTAAAAGTGAAAATAAAGTAAAACAAATATGACGGATGACGCCTTTAAAATGTCTACGTGATGTATATCAATATTTAACATAAAGATAGAAGAAACCTATAACAGTAATAACTATAATAACAATTACAACAATAAAATAACTAAACAAACACATTAATAAAGCAGACTATACAATGAAAATATCGACACACATCATGTCTTATAACAACTTTTTGGAAAAAATAGTTAGATTTATGTTGTCTGATTTATTTAATTAGGAAGAAGAATATCTCAGAAATCCTAAATATTGTCGTGTACATGCTTTTTTACTTCTAAAGCTTAAAACAAGTCTAGTTTACACTTGTCATGACAAAAATGTTGTGGTTTTATGCCGTTATTTACTGTGGGTCTATGTTGGGTATCAATAATATGTTTTGCAAATGTATATTTGTCAGCATGGTTATTTCTAAATGCAAAAATATGTTCTTTGTATTGGGTGTTAAAATTTCTAGAAGTTTGATCGATGTAGATTGCGTTACGTGTGCATTTCACAAATTTTGAATACCTATACAAATACAAAAGTAGCTTTTAAATCTTATAACATGACGCTTGATTTATTAGATTATTTCAAATAATTGATTGGAAGTATTATCACAGATGATGGTAAGTGTAGGAAAGGTCTGAAGAGGATCGCGATGGCAAAACAAGCATTCAATAACCACAGTACTGTTCTCACTAATAAACATTTTAACCTGTACATGAGGAACAAATGCAAGTCGTACGTGTATGGAGTATGGTAATGTATGGGGCGGAAACTTGGGCTGTAGTTAAGCAGGATATGAAGAGAATATAAGCTTTTGAAATGTAGACAAGAAAAATTTCAAAGACAGTGCAGGTTGATAGAAAGACGCTTCAAAGTGTGCTAGGAGAGGTGAAAGAATAAAGAGGGTTGCTCAAAGAAATAGAGAGGAAGCTAAAATTTATTGGTCATATTATAAGACATAATAACTTTCCGATAACATTATTTGAAGGACATACGAGTACTTGAAATGTACACTGAATTATTGGCCCTTAAATAAGAGAAGTTTGTTATAAACAGCCCTTAAACTTCTACTTTTATCAAATAGATTTTTGTTATAATGATGTATTCTAATAGAAACATACATAGAAGATATTAGTTTAATTAGATGGCCATAATGACAAGTCAAAAGATTTTGTTCTCGAAAGTGAACTTCAAGTTTTTTAAATATGCTGTTTTGGTTTATTATAGTTTTTAATATTCGCATGTTTATTTCCTTTACATTTATAATCACCGCAGATTCATTTAAGTATGTTTGAAGAACTTTTTCTGCAATAGTGCAAATAGATATTACATCGTCAGATGGGTATGTGAGGAGTTGACCTTTGTCTTTCTGATCTATAAACGATGTTAATAACACAGACCTCTCCCCAACAAGTTCACCCGCGCATTCTTCGCATCTCAGAGCTTTTGTTATTTTCCTTACTACATAGCCAGATATATATGTCACGACTTCTTTCTTAAACTCTGATATATTCATATCTAATATTTGAAGAACTGTGTCGTCGTCAAAATTATCTATTTGACTCATGTCTTCATCTGGTTCTTCAGATATTCGTTCTCGCCCACAAGTTTTATTTATTACCTCAATGGGTGACAGAATAGGAATTGCTTCCAAAGGGATACAATTTCCTTTAAATGAATCTTTTAATTCAAGATGCACCATCATCCTTTTATATGCACTTTTAAATTGCTTTGCTGATGGGTTATTGTTATAGCCTCCCATGGATCTAATTTGCCCAAAAAAAAGCTCAATATGATCCTGACTGATTTTGTAAGTGGGAAAATACAGCAAAAAATTATTGTCGGCAATTAAAGTTTTATAAACAAATTGCAAACTTTGTATGCAAAATAAAAAGCCAATTATACCCATTTTTCTACCACTCTCACACAGAAGCGGTCCATCAATTATCCTAAGTGACGTTAAATATTGTGATAGCTCTTTTAAAAATACATTAATGTTTTCAAAATTTTCTGCGTTTATTGCTTTCTTAAAATCTGAATTGTTTAAATTTCTAGAATTAAGAATGTCAAATAAATTGTTTATAAGTCGGATAAATTTCACAGTTCCCTCACATTCTTTGAACTCCTCAAGATGTAAAACTTCATTGCAATATTCCAAAGAATGTGCCACTGAGTGGCTAAAAAGTTGTGTGGCTAATTTAACCTTCATTTTTTGGTTTGTATAAAATATATGCGATTTTCTTAATTTATTTGCCAAATGAACGCCCTCCTGATCCTGTAACTCATTTAATTTTACTAAATAATCCCACTTTATATTTTCCCCATTCTCATCAATTATTAATTTTTTATCGCCTAATGTGTTTCTTATCAGTTTGATCATATGACATGGATCAAAAAAGACTGCAATTTTCCTACCTGAACTAGGATTAACAAACGTAGAGTTAATGTTCCTCCAATTCAAATCGCAGCCAAGTTCTTTTGCTAACGTTAGGTTATTTGTTGCCTCATCAAAAGTTATTGAGACCACGTATATGCCCGACTCATTTAGTAGCGTTAAACACTGTAATACCAAATTTTGTTTTTGTGTACCCCTTAAAGAGTCGATTAAAAAATATCCAAGAGGAAGCTTCCATGATTGATTAATGCTAACAAGCATAAAAACAAGAGCTTCTTTGGCTACAGGGTTACAATCGGTCTCAAGATTTGTACCAAAATCTACAAACCCATAATATTTTACCCCATCCCATTCTATATGTTGGCGAATTGCCATCTCATCTATGACTAAAGAACATATAAGTTTTCCATTTGTGCTTTCTGATTTTGACTTTAATAAGTTGAACACCTCTGACGTAAAACCAGCTTCCCCATTAACGCTTTGATACCATCTAGATATAGTTTTTGGATGAGGAAGAGCCGAGTTAAATGTGTTTCTGACAAAACTGTAAGCTTTGGGAGAGTAATAATGCAGCGTAAGAGAAAAAGCTTTAAGTTGATTTTCATACTTATGTTTACGACCTAATTGTCTTTGTAAAAATTCTTCATTAGGTCCTATTTGCATTAATGTTTCTAATGTTTCGTCGGTTACTTTACCTTTTAGTTGTTTGATTATATTCGCAAGGGTTGCTGTTCTCTTCTTATAATGATGAACACTACTGCTGAGCCGTTTAATTTTTTTTCGTGCATCGAATAACTGCTTCTTCAGTTTACGTTTGCGCGGTGTAACAACCTATAAAAAATGTTCAGTGATAAACCATTTATTTTCTCAAGTAAAATGAATATATAAACAAAATTTCCAACAACACATTTTGGTTAATAGTGGTTGAGATAAATTGCAAAACAGTTGTTTCTAACTTATTTAATCATGGACTATACAAACTTAAACACCATATAAAATGTGATGGAATAACATATTAGGTTTTTTAAAATTATACTGATTTCATAAACGGCAAAAACTGAATTTAACTCACCATGTCCTTCAAAGTGGGTGGCATTGAAGGTGTTTTCATTTCAGCAAATCCTAAACTACTAAACGATCTTTGCGGTACCTCTACAACAGTTTTCTCTTCATAAAAACCAGCACTTGTTGATGGCCGAGAATAATCCATTACAGGTACATTGCTACCAGACCAAGTACTAGTTGACAGGTCAGCTGCAAATGGCACATTGATAGCAGTTATATCAGTCATTGGCTGCTCGCCAAAAACGACTTGTGTTGATGGCTTGTTTGTTACCTGCATAAATAAATTTGAAACGAATACCATTAATGTAAATTTGCAGGGCTAATTAAATTACGATAAATATCATAACAATATATTACGTGAATGTAATTAGTAGCATAGTTACTAGAGATGAGCGATATATAGCTACCGGTGATTTAATCGCTTCTATTAAAAGATCGCTGTTAGTAGCTGTTATTAAAACACAAAACAACAGCGATTGTGAAAACCGAGATTTACACAAATCATTAGAGTAATTATTTCTATGAAATTCATCTTATACTAAAAACTCCATGACAAACAGCAATTGCTGTATTCATAATACACGCAATCGCAGTTTGTGCGAGCGAGTAGAAGTATCTGTATACTTTCCTTCTCGCCATTATTAGAATACAACATTTCTCCTTTTCTTATAGGTAGAAAACGAAAAACTCATGATACAAATAACGCGAGATATGATAATGAGACTATCTATTTTTAGAACCGTCACGCGCATGGCGTCATGTGGTGAGTCCAATGCAATAATAATATGCTGTCGTACAGTGGAGTTTGACGGTTCATCACAACCCCTTAACAAATTAGGTATTTTACTGATATTTGAGTGCATACAGTTGGAATTAACTTTTTAAGATCAGAATACTATACTATGATTATGTGACATGATGATCAAATCAAGTTTATGAATGTTAAGGCCCCCTGTAAATGTCTACGAACGTCTTCTCTACTTTTTAAGTTTGTGTATCACCAATGCTAATTCAGGGCTCCCCTTAATTATTATACTTCACTTGTGCATATATATATATATATATATATATATATATATATATATATATATATATATATATATATATATATATATATATATATATGTAATATAAAAATGGAATGGAATGTAACTTCAACCACATTAAAGTGACGTATAGAAACTTTTTGATTGCGAATGACTTTGTGTTAAGTGTGTAGTTGGCCTTCTATAACGTTACTCACCATGTGATGTCATAGGAGGGGACGGGGCATATGCGCAATATCATATATCTTGTAAGTCATTATATCATGGAAAAACCTGCTGAATCTAGAATTAAAGCAGCACCGAACTGTAGCATATATATGCCTTCCAACTTTTTCATTATATTAAAATAAAAATAATATGTAGATTTCTCTCATCGTATATTCTTGTAATATGCTAATTTTATAGAACTTTTATTAATAGTAAAAATCTGAGTAGTTTTAAAATTAATATATAATTTAAAAGTTATCTGAAGATCATATTGTGGTTTCAATTAAGCGGTTAACACTAACACCTTGTAAGTGTTTAAAATAATAGCATACGCACATGCAGCATTGTAAATGGCTAAACCACAATCGCAGTAGCTGTTTAAAGTCCCTGTTATTTAAAAATAGCCATCACTGATATCAGTGCCATTGAAAAACCGCTGTTTGGCTATATATATATATATATATATATATATATATATATATATATATATATATATATATATATATATATATATATATATATATATATATATATATATATATATATATATATATCACTAATAGTTACATAAATTAATAACCTTGATTCAGTACTTACCAATACAGGTATAGAACTTTTTTTTAAGTATACTGCAAAAGGTGATTTTTCTAAATCATAAGATTCCTCGGTAAAATGTAAATTGCACACATTTGAGTTCATAAAAATATCTTCATCGCTTAAATTTAATGCTCGTTTCCAAGCCTCGTATCTTTCACCAGCTTTGGGAAATCTGAAAATAATATCTCAAATTATCTACTTTATCAGTGACTGAACCTCTAGAAAGATGCAGTAATAGATAAAACAAAACTATTCTACTTTTTTTCTGCTTCTACTGGAACTACATAGGTAAATACATCTAATTCAAATAATAATTGCCAAACAAAATGCCTAATTTCATTACAAATATTCAATAAATAATGCATTATTAAGATTTTATTTCTTGAAAAAACACAATTGACAATAATAAATGCTAAAGATTTAACAAAAGCAATACAATGTGTAAATACGGACCTGTGAAAACCAATAAACATTTGGCGCCAAACAAGGAAACAGAAGACATGTAAACAACTTACCGAAATAAATGCACAGTTGCTTTATCCTTTTCATAATTGGCACTTTTATTGTACATACAGTTCTTCACAATACACCTTGGCATTTTTTAACTTTTACACTCTTAAAACACTGCTAAAAAACGGCAAAACACACAAGATAACCTCTAATCGCAAATCAACAAACACTTCAAATACTTGTTGACAGCTGACAATAACTTCAAGAGCGGTTGGGGGAACGAATCAAAACAAAACACATTAGCGCGTTATTCAAAATTTTGTTTGTGATTGGACGGTGACAGGAGTGGGAAATCGACAGGCTGCAAACTCGGCTTTGTTCCCTCTAACATATACAACCTCTTTGATATATATATATATATATATATATATATATATATATATATATATATATATATATATATATATATATATATATATATATATATATATATATATATATATATATATATATATATATATATATATATATATATATATATATATATATATATATATATATATATATATATATATAGCGCCTCGGTGGTTCAGTGGTGAGAACGTGTGCGTCTGAAGCGGAGGGTATTTCGTTTTTCCAGTACATACATAACATCAACGGTGGTTGTGGCATTGTATTTGAGTAAGTTAAATGTCTGTACGTTCCACCCTTCGGAGGGGGCGTAAAGCCCTCGGTCCCGTGTCTATGCGATGTCAGTCACATGAAATATCCCTACCCTCCTTACAGAAATGCAGGGGTTCGGCAAAATTTTCAGGATAGTGGGGTGAAACGGCTCCCTGGCGACGGTGATTGGGCATAGTCGCGGAAATAGACCGAGGTTCAGGAAAAAAAAATGCACAATAATTATATATATATATATATATATATATATATATATATATATATATATATATATATATATATATACCCAAACCTAGTAAACATTTATATAAAAATAAATTAATTTTTTTTTTAGTATAGTCTAAACAAGCTAAGATATAGCATTTCTCAAAATGTTCGAAAGTTTGGTTTACTGCCATGGTCATAACTTCACAGAATAAATAAATTAAAAAAAACAGCCAAATTTGAAAATGAAAAACACACACACACACACACACACACACACACACACACACACACACACACACACACACACACACACACAGATATATATATATATATATATATATATATATATATATATATATATATATATATATATATATATATATATATATAACAGTGACAGGGCATAGAACAAAATTTGGAAACTGTCACTTGCTTCCAAGTGAACGATAAACAGCATTTTTTTGCATAGCATACTGCAAAAGTTTTGTTTTCGAATTATGAAAATTAGGATTTTTTTCGTTGTTTATTGAAATTGACTCTAATGCTATATATTTTAAAGAGCTTGTAAAAATGCAAATTGTATACAGGTGCCCCATTTAAAAAAAAAGATTGGTCAAGATTTCAAAAACAGTAATATTTAGAAAAAGTGACCTAAATTCTAGGTAAAAAGTACTAAAAGTGGTTACCTTTTTGACAAGTCGTCAGGCAACTGAAAATACAAGAGGTACCTGAAAATGCAATATTTTCAATATCGCCCTGTAGCTCGGACACTAAGGAGGGCTAAGACAATTTTGCTTGCGGTAAATTTCATTTCGCAAAAAAGTAGCTAAAGTTCGCGAAAAACGCAAGGTTCTACCTTCACTAATAACCGAGATACCCAGCAATTTCAACCAAAATGGGAGGTCTGTACAAGCACATAACAATGAACCCAAATAACTAACCATACACAAACACCTACATACATACATGGGTGGATGGACACACACACACACACAAATATATATATATATATATATATATATATATATATATATATATATATATATATATATATATATATATATATATATATATATATATATATATATATATACATACAGTGTCATGATAAAGTGGGGAACCTAATTCATAAATGCGTTATTAAATTTTTCAAGAAAAATGGTCGGACAGGTCAATACTAGCCTATCAATAGTCAACTTATGGCGTAAAAATTCCATGTAGGACGTCACCTATTTCTGAATGGTGACGTTATCATAACTTTTTTTAAATGACAACCATGTTTTTTGCCGTTTTTCTAGGCCTGCTTACTACTTAAATGATGATGAAAAAAATTGGTACCTCACATAACATTTTTTTTGAAAAAATAGCATTATTTACTTTAATGGAAACGTAAATTTAATCGAAAAAATTATTGAACCAAGGAAAACAAACAAAATTTAGCAAAAGTGTTCAAATTGTTCTCCACCTACCATTTGACATTTACCAATTGAATATTGCTTATATTTTTGGTATCTATATCACAATTAGCGGTCTTAGTGCAGTAGCTTAGCAGGTAGACCATTGGCTTTCGTGTCAGATGTTCTGGATTCGCATCCTACGACAGCTTTCCATAAATTATAAATAATTATTAATTTGGTATTTATTAAAACATAACAACTGCCGTGACAATGGCATTGTGGTTGAGAAAGTTGAATGCCTGCACCCGCTCTTCAGAAAGGCCGCTAAGATGTATGTCTTGTGTACGACGCGATGTTAGGCATGTTAAACCTCCCTACCCTGCGTACAAACCTCGGGAGTTAGGTTTAATATAGAGTAAGGCGAAACATATGTCTGGGGTCGGTGACTGGACATAGTCGCTGAAATAGGCAGACGGTAAAGAAACCAAATACAATAATACTTTTTTAGGATAAATTTTAGGATTATTTTGAAAAACACATCTCCAAAGCAGTACCCGTTTTTTAAGAAAGTGGCAGAAAAATATTAATGTTCGGACACAGCCAGTGCCTTATGGTAGTCAATTTTCATTAATGTACATTTTTATAACTCAATTTTCCATTAACCTAGAAAAAATACATTTACATTTTTCAGCAATATATTTTTTTAATTGGTCCAATTGAGCAGCTTAATGTGTCGAAGATTAATCATGATTAATTTACGTTCATTTGAAGAAATGTTTTGTGAGTTTAAAAGCCTATCAATGTATAATTTTTTTTATGAAAATTTTCTGGAATACAGTTATTCTGTAAAACATTAGATGACTTCAAAATTCATAACGTTACTTTATTTTCCGGCGTAATAAACGCCGAATAGACGGCTGGGACCGCTTAGAAAGGTTACAAATATAGTCTCTCCCAAGCTCATCTAAAGGCATAAGTACAATAGAATCCGTACCTTCTCCGTCCTCCGCTCTTCACCGTCCCGCTTCATAAGCTTGGTATGTAAACAAAAGAGTAGATAAATGACAACATCGCTTTGCTGGGTAGGTACAATTATTGCGAGTCTTTTAGAAAACAGGCCGAATGAGACGCCACCTGCTGAGAAGTAGTTCAACTTAGTAAGACTTTAGGTTGAACCATACAGTTTTTAAGGAAATCCGAAGTTCAAGATCTTTGGCAGCACTTGTCATGATAATATTTTCTATCTCTGTCGGAGGTACTTCTTCGTCTAGAATATCGCAGCCTTAAAATGGTTGAAAGGGTTTTATATTTAACATTTCTCATAGCGCCCTCCTTTGATTCTTTCTAGTACTTCTTATATAGATTTGATTTATATTCCTATACTTGGCACAATTGCTTCAGAAATGACATATAATTCTGGATTTGAAACTGTGGCGTGGGTTGATATTTTCCATTATTCACTGTTATTTACACTATATGTACTGGTATTCTTGCTTGAAGTTGTTCTGTTGTTTACTGGTAGGAATAACCTTTTTATTTCACTTTGATTATTGATTACACATTTATTTCACTTTTTTGAACATTTTTCTTCATCTGTAAGCTACTAGCTTGTCGTTTCGATCGGCTTATTCCTAACAACCCTCTTCCTTCACGCGGAAATTAAGATTCGTCTCGTTTTTGTTTTATATGACTAATCAAATTTGTTAATTACTATTTAAATTTGCTTATCAACCAATTACTGTTTCTATTTCAGATAAGGCTAATAGCATAGATTTCACCAAATGAGTCAAGAGAGTCATTTCCTTTCGATAATTCAATAATTGCATTTTAGAGTCAGGTTAGTCAAAAATTGTATTGAAATTTTCTAACCTATCATTTTCATCAACAAAAATCAATCCTTAATCATCCTTATTATTATAATTATTAACAAACTCTTTCCTTATTCACTAATTTGACAGATTTACCTGTCTTTACATATTCACAAATTTTCATGAAATTTATTACTAAACACATTGCTTTTAAATTCACTAGTTTTTTTACTTCGTTAAGACAGTTTATGAAACTTGTCCATTCACTGGCTTGTTTTATATCTGTCTACAACGTTTTGTCTCTGGGATTTATATCACTTTAATAACTTTATAGATTGTTAAGCAGTTCATTGATTGATTTGAATTGTTCAATATATGTGCAATACACATTTTTTATGTCTTATCTGGTAACTGTCTTGATCCATTCATTGACGAATACATATAGTTAATTATTTTAAATTTCAGGTTCAGTTAGATAATAGTCTGCAATTTACCCACTGTATCTGAATGTAGCAGAGACAACAAAATGGATTCTTACTTCCAGGTATTTATTTGAAAACTTTTATTATTTAATATATATATATATATATATATATATATATATATATATATATATATATATATATATATATATATATATATATATATATATAAACAGAGATCTCATTAGCGAATTAAAAAAAAAATTCGCTAAAATTATGTTCAATCCATTCTAGGTAGTTTTCTTATAATGTTCAAGAAATGGTGTAAACCTTTTATTTTTGCAATTAACCAATCAATCAGTGACTCCTGGTAGGAAATAATCACAATATCAAACATCAATATTGAATTAGTTAGCAGCCTTCCGTAAGTCTGCATCAAGGATTTCATACTAATGAGTGAGTAAACACAAATAGGAAACATTTATTTTTATTAATTAATTTTTTTAGATGAGAACCAGTGATAAAAAATTTACAAACTTTTTAAATTTCCAGTAAAAAATAAATAACAGGCCAACCACTTCCTCATATGTCAAAGTATGTTAAGAGAAGTTTTTGGATAGCCTGACTTACAGACGATTAAAAACAAATAAGCTATACATTAAATGCAGTTTATTTCTGTCATAAATTTACAGTGATTTTATGGTAAGTAGAGACTGATATGCTAAGCACATGAAATTAGTAACTCTGCACTGATCCCATGTACAACACATACAAGAATGAATCAGTCTACTAGAGATTCAGTGCTCGGTACAGTACTTCACTGAAGTCACTCGTAAAATATATACCAAGCCTACAAATAATACTGTCAAAATAAAGTGTGCATCTATATCACAAGAAATGTATGGGTAAATAAAATATCATCCATACGAGAAATTATTTACAATGTTATTATTTATAAATACTCCATTGAACAGGAAATTGCACAGAAAGAGAAAAATTGTTTTTATTTTATGATAAAAAGACTGAAATTCCTCAAATCAGAATTGCATAGATTTTAAAAGCCACGGAAACACTAGAAATTATATATAAAAATAACAATTAGCCTTTTAGTTTCTTCTAAACTAATGTTTGTACACTTCCACATAATAATTTAATTTACATGTAGGTTTATATTCACACATTTTTTCCAGTTTAAACACCCGAATCACTTATGTCCACTTTGCGTGATGGTCACCTATGACTCGAGCCTTCATTCATATCATACAGAACTTGTGCTATCGTCCTCGATGACTCTACATTACTCAGAGCCACATGCGCTAGATGAGGTTCATAATGCTTTAAGTACCTGAAACAGAATAAATTTACATTATTTTCATAGATTACTAGTGATAATAATAATAATAATAATAATAATAATAATAATAATAATAAGCCTGTCCACGGGCAACATCTAAATGAGCACTCCCAGGCACATGTTGATTAATTGACGTCAAACGACTGGCTTTTGGTGGGACGGATATTTCCAGAAACAGAAAGGTTTTTGATTGCCATACAGGATTAGGTCATTCTAACGTGACACTACTTGAAATATATATAGTGTTACAAAGGACTCCAATATATGTAGGTGCGGTGTTCCACATATCCAAAACTTCCCCAAACGTCTGGGAATTCTTGCACAATCTGGCAACACCGCCTCACCCCCAACCCCCGCGGAGGTGCCCCCCCCAGGCGAAGTCTCAACCCTCTAGAAGCAAACATAACGAAGTTACGAACTTGTACCCCGTCGGAACGGATAACTGAGATCTGGGCATTCCGAACACCTGTATACGCAGAGAACCCTTACACCCTGTGTATCATATGAGTGATGGCTACATTTGGATCACCTGTATATGCATCCCCTATATAGACACGGAGCCGTTCTGTATTCACAGAACCTTCTAGCAAAAGAAAGTCCTGGAACATTCTGGAATGGAACGCTCCCGAAACGAGGTGGAAGGTATGACGGGTATATAAAGGCAGAAGGAAGCCAGCTCAGTTTAGTTCAGTTAGAGAATGTTGAAGTGACTCTAAGAAGCAGTAACAAGTGTGAAGTGTTAGAGAATAGTGACTGTAGTTCCAGTGTAGTAGTGACTTTTGTCCAGATTAGTGATTGTAAAGCCAGATAAACTAAGTGTTTTGTGAGAGAGACATTCTAGAACTCTTATTGTATCCATATTAAAAGAGTAAATAAAGTTGTTTTGTTAAAATTTAAAGTCTCACTTATCCAGAACCTGGAGAAAATGCAACAATATGTTCAACTTCACTAGTCCTTTTGATGAAAAGCGAATTACTCAAGAGTCCACTCCAACCTGGATCACCTGTGAACTTCTTAAAAAGAAAAATATGTCGGATGCATTTTTTACTATTTCTGAAGTACGAAAGATAAAATATCTTTGAGAGCATATAATATTTTTAGAGTTCAATATACCAAAAGTCTGTTGACTTCAAAACAGAAATAATATAACATTAAATAAAGCATTATCAAAACAAGTGGAAAGCTCCCTGGAACATCGCAAAAAATAGCAACAATAAAAACAATACATCTCTAGCGTCAAATTAGATGACCTTTCTGGAAATAAGAGAAAATATTGAGTCCACGTAGCATCTATCAGCCTGAAAACAATTACAGTCTGTACGATATTTGTTGAGACAGAATTTCAAGATGACCCCGGCATCACTTCCTTGGAATTAATCACATTCGACATCCCAAGGTTGTAGGAAAGACTTGCATACGGCATTTTACAGTTACGAAGGCATGTTTCTTCGTAAGTGTATCACCCTGTGCATTTTCAGTGTTATTTCTTATTAAAATAAATCAATGGAGGTGAAAAATAAAAGAAGGGAATTTAATTCCCAATTCCTATAACTTGTCCGGCAATAAAAATACAATACACAGAAAATTTGCCTATAATTTGGTCTCCCTCTTGGTATCGTTCTTTACCTAAGACTCAGTATAAAAGGTGATGTTTAGTAGTAAGTACTTAGAATTTTTCATTCTCTGATGACGCCAACTTTGTTAGTGAAATGATTGTCAGGTCTTTAAAAAGATGTGTTGTGGTGATTGGGGTTCTCAAAGTGCACTTATTTAATTCCCAGTTGGAAGAGTATTGTGCAATGTGTATAATTATTGTAAGACAATTTTCCAAATGAAAATTTCAAGGAACGTCGCTGCCACGGTAAGTTGTTACAGTAGTTTTGCTGACAGAACTATGTTAACTTATTCTTTGCTTGGAATTCTGTCTCAACAAATATCATACTCAGTATATACACGTTTGACTATTTTTGTCTATATACAATTACTGTTCAGAAGTATTAAATATTACATAATGTTATATCGTGTAGGAATTGGTGTGGATGATAACAGATGTTTAACTACTGGTGTTTTTACAGATCTACTGAAATTTGCAGTTGTTCAGTTTTTTTAAGGAAGGATACAAATCTGTTACAGATCCATATTTTAATTACCCGCATTGTCAGAATAGTAGATCAAATAAAAATCTGATAAAAAACCACTCGATGGAGTTTTTTGAAAAACTATTTTTATCTAAAACAATACAATATACAGTGTGTTTCAAAGAACATGTGCCCTCGCAAACCGTTCGATTCCTCACCCACAAATATGACTTTTTTTATATCAGCATAGGTTCGATTTTGATTTGTTTTGCAGCCACATGGTGTTACAGATTTGTTTTTTTTTTGGTTTATTCAAAATTTCCCCAGAACGACTGTACCAATCCGAATTAAATTTGGAGGATGAAACTTATGTAAACTAGTACATATTTTCCTACTAAGAAAGTGTGGACAGCTTCACCTGAGCTGGACTACTGTAATAATTTTCAAAAAAAAAAAAAAAAACCTGTGCGCCACTGACTTTTTTCTTTTCTTAGGACAGTTATGTAGGTCGTTTAGTGCCCGTTGAAAGTTATCTCTTGATATTTTGTCGACTTCAATCTCTTTTATGAGATAAATGCAATTCTGTTGTGTAATGTGGTGTGCTGAAATATTTTGTTACCATTTTTAAAGTAATTAATTCAAGTGTTAAAAATGGCCACCTGCAGCTTCATTACAAACCCTCAATTGTTGGTGCAAAGATCTTCTTACTCTGCCATAAATGCGAGGATTTGGCCGAATTCTTACAAATACTAGTTCTGTGTTGTAAAAGTTCTTTAAATGTTTGTACTGGTGCCTTGTAAACAAGCTGATTTATGGGCCCCGATATATAAAACCTAAAGGATTCAAATCAGGGAATCTTGGTGGCCATGCTACTAGACCACCAAGACCAATCCATCAATGACTGCATGTGTCCGAAAGGTACTCCCTAGCATCAACCACAAAATCTGCCAGTGCATCACCGTGTTGGAACCACATTCTATTTCTCACTAACCCAGGTAATAGTTCGGGCAATCATTGATCAGAAAATTTATATATGACACATGATCCCGTCTACGTGGTAGAATAATTGGACAAATTCATTTCCAATAATACCAGCTCAAACATTTACAGAAAACTGATACTGTGGATTTGCCACTCTTATGCCCAGTTTCACAAAGCTTGATTGAATATTTAACGGCCGGTTAGTTAATCAAGGCTTAAAACAACCAATCAGAGCTTCAAAATATTTAGTTGTCATGACAAAAACCCGAATCACAACCTGTGATTGGTCGTCTGAATCCTTGATTAACTAACCGTCCGTTAAATATTTAATCGGGCTCTGTGAAACTGTGCATTAGTAAGTGTGGATTTTCCTCAGAGCAGTTATGCAAGTTATGGAAACTTATAATTCTCTTTCTTGTAAATTAGAATTTACATGTAAAAAGAACACAATGAGAGAAATGTTGCTCGTTTTCCAACTTATTTAAAAACCACTGACAAAAATCTAGTCTAGTCAGACAATCTCTTGGAAAAAGTTCTTGAACATGTGTGTAGTGGTATGGTTTTAACTGTTGCTCTTGCAGCCAGATTATGTGTACACGATGCGGAAAAAATTCTTATTTCGTTAGAATCAATTCTGGTACTTGTAGTGGGGTTATGTTCCACTGACTCTTCAACTTGAACACTTTTTCGGTATCTGCTAGGTCCAGAATTAGACTTTAAGGTTTTAGGGCACCAGTTTCCCTTAAACATCTGCAGATATGTCCAAAATTATTTTTGCTGGGTGCTATTCATCCGGGAAACCTGTCATGATAAATTCTCACTGCTTCTCTTGCATTTTGTTTCGCTTCACCGTAAACTAATAACATATCAGTTAATTCAGACAAGGTATAATTAAAAAAGGCATTTTAAAGCAATAAACAGCATCTATCACTTTCACAAATAAATGACAATAACCTGATTTTTTATTCAGTCCAGGACAAATTCACCACATAACAAAATATAATTACATTTATCTCGTTAAAAAATTCGAAACGGGCAAAATATCAAGAGGTAACTTTTAACAGTCACTAAACGAGCTACATAGCTGTGCTAACAAAAGAAAAGTCAGTGGTGCAGGTTTAAAAAAAAATATTGCAGTGATAGCACATATGCACTGCCTTCGCGAAGTTGTCCACACTTTTATAGCAGTAAAATATGTACTAGTTAAAATAACTTTTACCCTCCAAATTTCATTCTGTATTTTATATCGAACGGCTTCACCAAGTAAGGACAACAACAATTAATGAATCGAAAAATTACATCAACTTGATGTCACAGGTGTACCCCAACAGCTGATTGCATTCTATCTCTCAAACAAGAGGCAACAAGTAAAGGGGAATGGTGTTGAATCAACGTGGGGGTAAGTTACATGTGGATCACCCATATATACCAATGACACAATGTGAAATGCACTAGAGCATATCTATCTGCAGATAATACAGCTCTTTTAAATATAGGTTAAAATAGAAACATACATCCCAGGACAGACCAGAAAATCTTGATAAGAGTCAGAGAATTTATTTAACTACAAGCAAGTGAAACTTAATGTTTTAACTTTTTCATCCAGATCAATTGCTCAGTTAAAAACATGAAGTTTCCAAGTCATATTTCAGGAAATTTTGGTGCAAAATATGTTTGTTTATTAACCTCAAAGCCCAGACAAACAAGGGCATCATCTATCTTGTCAGATATGTCATTTAATTATCTCATGCATAGTTGCTGTGTTGACAGATTGAAAACTCGTGGTTTTCACATTTGTTTGGTTACCATGGTAGTTAATCTGACATCAAAGTTAAACCTGGATACACTTTGATCAACGTTTGTAAAACCAGCGGAGAGGGTCTTTTTGCCCTGGCTAATTAAAATTTACATTATCTACTTTTCGGGTGTAAATGGATAAGTGACATCTAGGAGTCCACTGCACAGGTCCACTAGTACCAGTGTTATGAGCCGGTGCACCGCCTTGTTGGAAAAAACAAAAATAGATCTTTGACAAAAATGCGGACAAGACACCACAATGGCGAATTATGTCCGTGTACAAAAGTCAAGTTGGTATGCAACATAGTTTTGGTGTAATTGAAAAAATTAAAGTTTTTGGTAATTCGCTTATTAGCAAGCGATGGACCTGTTTTGCAATCTGTAAGTACCTTAGAGTTGCCCTTGTAATCGTGCAACTTTTGTCTAATTTCACCAAGTTTGTGTCTCTTATGGTTTTGGAGTTACCAATGATTGTGATGGTCAAAGTCCCACATCCTGTATAGAATAGCAGTTGGGGAATCATCACCAATTTTTATTCTTAAAAAAAAAAAACGACCAAAAAGGAAGCATGTTCTGATTTGTAGGTGGTTATTAGATAAGTACATAGCAGATGCGAGTAACTGTTATGAGCGTCTGCTAATGAATCTTTAGTTCATAGCTATGATCCTGAGATGAAATGCCAGAGTATAAAATTGGGACACAGTGACTCCCCGTCCCCATGAAAGTTTAGTGTTCAGTCTTCTGCAGAAAAGGTGAAACTGTTTTCTGGAATTCTCAAACAAAAACCATTCCATAACTGGGTTAACATGGAGAAATGTTAATTATACTAAGTTGCAATTTAGCTTTTCTCAGTGGACAGTTACACTTTTTAACTTGATAATATGGACTGATGATATATAATATCTCACCTTCTACAATTACTGCTATATATGACGAGATTCCTTAGGATAAGAGAAGCTGTTAAACGGATACTCTTCGTTACGGGACCTTCATTGTCATCCTAAAATAAAAAAAAACAAGTTTAAAATACAGCACAAAAAAAAAAACATAAAACTGTCTTAACAGACAGAAAATCATTTGAACTATAAAAGCAAACATCTTAAAACATGTATCAAAGTATAGGGTGCTAAAAAAATGACAACAATTTTTATACATAAATTTAAAAAAGTGTACAGTACATGCACATTAAATGGGACCACCTACATCTTTTTTGTTTTTTGTTACAAACTTGAACAAAAACCTTATATAATTTTCTCTAAATATTTAGTGCTACAATCAGGTCTTTGATTTAACATTTCTTTTCCCTGGTGTTTTCGAATGTAGTTGTGTTTCTTGAAAGGAATGTACTGTACATTTTGACATATTCAGATCCTCAAGTTCTTCTTATTACAAAGATATACAGGGTGGCACATCAGTAAGATAAAACCTGATATACCTGACATCAAAGAAGTAGTATACACAAATTATACAGTCCTAAGCTCCATATTGCAAAATCATTCACCACTATACAGAGTACCATACCAAACACACCCCATATATTATTTCAGATGTGGATTAACCACATTTTCTCAACTCTCAATGCAAGATTTTCCTGTTATACAGAGTACTTAAAAAGTTATGGAGATTTTTATATTGAAATCAATGAAATAAACACCCAGTATTTTTCTAACTTGCTAAAATTGATTGTCATCATGTTAGCCATAAGTAAAATCACAGGTTTTTCATGTTTAATTACTAAAATCATTGGTTTATAAAATTAATAAATAATTGCTGGTTGCAGGAAGTTTTCAAAGTATAAATAATATTGAAAACATTCCTCAATTAGGCATGCACTATGTATATACATCAAAAACATTTGACTGCAACTATCCAAAAACAAATAAGTAAAGACACTTTATATTAAAATGTCCACAGATAGGTCTAATTGAATGAAAAGAGTAAACTCTACAGGAGATAAAATGACCACTCATAACATCCACACAATGATCCTCGTAATTTAGTTTGTAGCACTCCCAATTTACTATCTTTATTAGCAACAGCTTTCATCTTTTTCCACAACAACAACAACGACGACGACATTGACGACGACAAAAACAACAACAACAACCACAATAATAATAAGAATAATACTAAATACAAGACATAAGAGATATTCTGCCGCAGTGGGAACACACGTCTTTCCCGTTCAGAACCGCCGTGAAGATAGGTCTCCGCTGCCAATGGTGAAGCGAGTGGCATCAGGGAGTGGACCGGATTTTCCACAAGAACGCATACGGATCAAGGACATAGTGGCCAGGATAACACCAATAATGCTGCGGTGGTAGAGGACGAAACCGGCGAGCACATAATGGGTCATTGGAATAAGGATACAATGATCATATTCAACACCCTACACAGTCCAATCTGTCAGAGAGTAATAGGAATAGAGGAGAGAGACAGAATCTGGAAGTGGCTGCTCCTCAGGCCCAGCTGCCTGGATTAGGTGAACGGATGACATAAATGAATTTCTATACCACTCCTATTTCCTCATTACTAAATTTGAAACATCAGACAATCTGTATGGGACAGAGCTGCATAGAACCGTAATAGACAAATACCCAGAGTTGGCCAATAAGACCATACCAAATATTTTAGACCAGCAACGAAACATCTTTACCAAGAATCAAAACAACTGGGACACGATTGACCGCATTAGAGTGGAAGTAGCCGGGGAGTTGGGAATGGAAACAGATAATATGCTGTAAGAGGACAGTCCACCTGTACACACTGAATTTTCTGAAGAAGAAGTGCCGCCTATGACGCATTTATACATTTCCACACGCTATACAATAAAATGGATCCTACAAAGAAACCTCGCCTACGTAAACTTTGATCAAATAAGAACACTAAGCAAATAGTGACAATAAATAAAATAGTCGAACAACACATGCAAGACACAGAACACATTGCAGATCTTCATAGTATTGTATATACTGCTGCTGTCACCACACTGCAGCTACATAATCAAGACCCATTTAAGGACACCATACAGAAGCATAAAAAGAAAGCTACATCATGGGAAACTCGTCTTGCCAATAGAATCGAGGTATAGAAAGGAGTTGGGAAAGGTAACAGTATAAGAAACCAGAGGCAGTTTTATAGAGAATTAAAGAGTCAACCTACAGCCAACGCACAGTAACCAGATAATCGACCACCACATAATCCCGACATGCTCACCATTTGGTTTGCGATATGGGAAATCTCACAAAAGCACAATCAATGAGCTGTGTGGATTAGAGAAGAGAGAAGAACCGAAAAAATACCAATAATGACAGATCATCAAGTCACCTTGGCACATGTGACGAAAGTCATATGTAAAACACACAACTGGAAGGCACCAGGCTGTGACAACATCCATAATTATTGGTACAAAATACTTACTGTCACACATCAGAAGATCGCAAATTTCTTTTCTCACCTCATCCTACATCCAGAAGACACTCAAATTTTCTACAACTGGTATTACATACCTTTTATCCAAAACTGAACCACCACAACCTCACCCAAGTAAATACAACCTTATAAAATGCCTCCCTACCATCTACAAACTACTGACATCCATCATAACCGAGAAGGTGTATAAGCATACCCATCATTTCCAACTGGTAGCAGAGGAGCAAAAAGGATGCAGCAAAAACGCTAGCGACTGCAAGGAGCAAATAGTTATAGACTGTTATAACTCAACACGTGAAGAAAACGAAGAACCCTCTTCATGTTGCATACATTGACTACCGAAGGCTTTCGATAGTGTCCCGCAGTCCTGGCTATTAGACGTTCTTAGTGTCTATAAAATAGACTTTCACATTAAGAAATTTCTATGTCATAATTGTTAGCTGGAATACCAATCTAAAATTGACCCTGACAGTTACAACAGAAGTAGGAAGAGTAAAAATCAAGAGAGGCATATTTCAAGGTGACACACTAAACCCACTGTGGTTCTGCCTTGCGTTGAACCTACTGTCGGAGGCGTTAAAGAGATCCAGTCAAGGTTACCCCATAAATTCGCACGAGAGCTTGACACACCTGCTCTATATGGATGATCTTAAGATATATGCGTCCACTAGTAAGGAACTTGAGAAGTCGCTTAACCTTACTGCCAAATTCTCCAAACACATCCAAATGGAGTTTGGGCTAGATAAGTGTCAGATAAACGCAAGAAGAGGGGAACATGGGTTGAGACATACCAATTTGACAGGGAAGGAGAAATAATAGATATGGACGAGAATGAGCTGTACAAATACCTGGGGTGTGAGCAAACCTATGTACTAGAGGATAAGGTTGTAAAAAGCAGAACAATAGAGATGATGCAAGAAAGGATGAAACAAAGTCTAAAGACCAGCCTGTCAGCCATTAATAAAACAAGAGTCGTGAAGACATATGCCATTCCGGTGGCTGTATACACATTTGGAACTATTAAATGGACAAAAACAGAGCTCGAAGCTCTGGGTAGACAGACTAAGACTTTGTTCACAAAATACAGGGCACATCATCCCAAAAGTTCTGTAGAACGGTTTCAGCTACCACGGTCCCAAGGAGGTAGAGGCATACTGAAATTGACCACCATGCGGGAGAGGCACACTGGGAATTTACTTAAATATTTTCGCGATAAAGCCCAAATTAGCCGCTTTCATAATGCAATAATATCAGTCGACAATAACCTCACACCCCTAGGGCTTAATGTTCCCCTCCCGGACCAGGAAGTTCGATACCAGTTATGCCACGAAGAAATTGAACATTGGTTGGCAAAGCTACTGCACGGGAAGTACCCTAACACTGTCGCAGAAGAACACGTTAACTGTGACGCCTCTTTTAGCTGGCCTAAATGTGGCCACATTTTCGCGGAGACCGAGGGTTTTGTAGTGGCAATACAAGATCGAGTTGTGGCGATCCGAAATTACATGAAATATGTCGTTTGCAACCCCAGTTACTTCTGATAGATGTCGTGCCTGTTCGACCACAGCTGAGTATATAGAACACATCATCGGCGGATGCCTGACACTAGCTCCAACTGTATATACGGGACGACACGACAACGTCCCTAAAATAATACATCAGGCTTCATTGTGTCGACTAGATTCTAACCATTGCTCTGTGTCCTATTACACTCACCAACCAGCGTTTGTAATTGAAACCAATGATCACATCCTGTATTTCAAGAGCAACATCAGCTTTATGTGGAACTAGTGAAAACGAATAAAGAACTAGTGAAGAGGAATAACGAACTACAAATAAGTGTGGAAACATTGGAGACCAGAATTAGCCACATGGAACAGAATGAAAAAGCAAACAATATTGTGATTTCTGGGATACCACTACAAACAGGAATGATAAGGGAAACAGTTGGGCAGGTATTTACTGCAATAAATTTGGACATAAAAGATAATGAAATAACAAGCTGCTATAGAATAAAACAGGTAAATCAAGTGAACCAATTGTTGTTAAGTGTGTATCGCAAGAAATAAAGCAAAACATCTTGGCTCAGAAGAAGAATATCAAAAGTATCGGAACCAACGATTGTGGATTTGATGGTGACCATAGATTTATTTATGTAAATGACGAACTCACCAAGTTTAATCAAAATCTTTTCACCAAAATTAGAGAATTCAAGAAGAATCACAGCTATATGTATGAATGGAAAATGTTATTTAAAAAAAGGTGATGGTGATAGGGGAATTTGATTTTTTCTGTTAGAGATCTGGAAAAACTAGTTAGTTAAAGTTCATTATGAATTATAAATTGCCAATTACAGACGAAGAATATTTTAACTAAATTCATATTCAAACAGTTAAAATTTAATATCATTTATACAATTAGAAGTTTAAGAAACAAAATAGATGATATATAATTAACTGTAAATCATCTTGCTGACAAGCCAAATATACTTGTATTCACGGAATCATGGCTTTATGCAAATGAAACAAAATAATATAATCTTGATAATTACAAAGTTGAACACTCCTGTACAGAATCTCGTGGAGGTGGCATATCTGTTTATGTTGAGGAAAAGTTTTCATATACAGTTCAATTAAATAAAGTAATAAAAAATTTCAGGACCCAGCAAGTGCGTTATAGTGTTATAGTAGCGAATTTTCATAAGAATTGTACACTATTATTGTATGGCATATTAGTAAAGTTAATACTTTAAACTTACACACACCTTGAAGATCGATTTTATAGGTCCTAGTACGTGCACATTTTGAATTCTTTCGAAAGTGTTGCCATCACTATCTCTCTATTATCAAAAAATTTTCCTTTTCAGAAATGCCCAAAACTCAATTTTCTATGAAGCTTAAGAACTAAATTTTGCTATATCTGTAGATAGTGTAAGTCTCTTTAAAAGAAACTTGTATTACAAATTTCATTAAAGTTATAGAAAAGATTTCCAGAGGGAAACTTAATTCATATTTAGAAAAGTAAAGTATCTGCTAAATTATAAACGTAGCAGTTATTTTTCCTTATTAATCGCCAGAATGATTTCGTTTTAGTCAACCTAATCAAACCGGTTATTTCAATATCAACAATAACAAAATGTCTACTGAAAATTATGATTTCAGGCTCAATGTCAAAATAAAACATAAAAACTCTGGACGCAGCAAGTGCGTTATGGTAGTGAATTTTCATAAAAATGTTTTTATTGCAAATATGTGTGTTTTCTTTTTAAGAAAGCAGGCATCAATTTTGGTTACCAGTATAACCTATATAGTAAAAACAATGTGCCATGTTTCATAAAAATAACTTTATTGTGTGAAAATGTACAAAAATTTCCAAAAGTAAACTTAAAGTGTTCCCGGAAAAACTCGTTTCTTGGTCAACCTTATAGATTAATAGAAGAAACTATTTTAGAATGTGTCAGCAAGTGCGTTATGGCGGTGAATTTTCATAAAAATGTTTTTAATAGCAAATATGTGTTTTTCTAAGAAAGCAGGCATCAATTTTGGTTACCAGTATAACCTATATAGTAAAAACAATGTGCCATGTTTCATAAAAATAACTTTATTGTGTGAAAATGTACAAAAATTTCCAAAAGTAAACTTAAAGTGTTCCCGGAAAAACTCGTTTCTTGGTCAACCTTATAGATTAATAGAAGAAACTATTTTAGAATAATTTTTATAGACTTGACGTGATTTGGTTTACATTTCTACTATATTATGCGACAGCATAATATATCTATTCTGCGCTAAAACTGTATTTGGCGCCGTTCATAAAGCTACAAATATAGTGTACTTTAATAATTGATTGAAGTTAAATAACAATCACTTGGCAAATTTTTAATTTCATGTCGTCTTGTCATTTTCTATAATTGCGGCCGCGATTTCACGATTGTTGGTTTGGGTAGTATGTTTTATGGTATATATGCATTATATTTCGATTGAAAATGCAAAAATGCAATAACATGAGGCGTGTTTGATAAAAAAAAAAGAATATTTGTATCGACTTATGGGCCATCCTGTGATTGTAGAAATAATTTTTTAAGATGTAGCTCAAGACACCTTATAATTAATGTATACATTTTTTTTCATATCTTGTATAATAACGGATATGTTGAGCTTTATTGATTTTTTACGAAAATTCGACAAAAATTATATACCATTAAACGATAAACTGGGGGGGGGAGCTTACATACATATATAGACAAAGGACACCACTTACAACTCATCAGAAGGCGGCCTCTCCACAAAAAAAAACAAAAAAAACTGTGGGACTTGAACTCACGACCTCCTAGACCGAATTCTTGTCCTTGCCTTGTAAACTCAGCATGTTTTGTCATTTACCTGACCAATACGATTGAAGCAATCAATTAGTTTTTTAAACTTTTGGGCACAAAAAAAACTTGCCTACACAAAACACTGTATACATTATAATTAAAAAATTATTCGATAGAAATAATATAACTGAGCACGGAACAAGAAAAACAGTATGTGGATGTTATGAGTATTCATTTTGGACATCTACTGCAACATTTACCACTTAATCTAATTAGACTTGTGTCGAGAAATTTTAAGAATAATAATAATGATTTATTGTCCAACAGAGGGCCAACTACACAGCACTAAAACATTGTAGCGAACAGTATACAGTATACAATGCCAAAGTATAAAAGAAAAAAATAGAAACAATATAATTTTGATTTACACACACAAGAAAGAGAACAAAGATAAAACTATAATTCCCTAGCTGTGGATAAAACTATTTTTAAACTATCATAAAACATATCACAAACTGAAGATACCATCCTACCACAGCTATATATTTTTTAAATGGGTGACTTTATATAGTTTGAGTCTGAATATTATAAAATAACAAATATGATTTTTCTCTCGTTTACTCTAGGTACGATATTTGGCAGCCCTTTTCACAAAAAGCAGATTTATTAAGACTGGTGAGATAAAACTGGTTTTTGGAACCAATGTTTAGACACTCACGAATGAGCTGACTCCCTATAAACGAAAAATTCAAAAATATATACGGAAAACTTTTAAATTTATACACATGTTTAATAATCAACCATTTCCAAGACTTATATAACTAGAAATGCATAAGCTCAAAAGTGGATATTTTTTGTCGTTTAGTGTTAGCTAGGCAGTTTTAGTATTGTTTTAAAGATTTTGGTTATGAAAACAGCAGCAAAAACTTTGTCTTTAAAATTTAACAAAATCCGTTAAAGTTAGTTTTTATGTTCATTTAAACCAAAGCTGATGTAAGTACACAATTTTCTTTTTATGCCTTCCTCAACTTACAGCATGACTACACGTTTTGATAATAATTTTCCCTTATTTTATTAATAATACCAGGGAATGAGTTTGAACGCATCACTGTGCCTGTGATACCATCATTCAAGGCTGTTCATGTAAATTTGGCTACTTTGTAACTACTGTTTCCCAGGAAGAACCCAGCGGGACAAGTGAACACACACATTGACACAACTATTCAACTGTTGGTGCCTGGTGAACTCAGCCATTGTAATAGTAAGATGGCATTTATAATGAAGAGAAGTATTTTTATGCATCAAATCGAAATACAATAATATCAAACATGAGTTATTTAGAAATCTATTCGGAACGACAGCAACCACATCATACTATTTCACAACAGCTTGATAAAATTTAGCCCAGCTTGGATGGTTTACCCAACCCTGCCCTGATTATGAGAATAGAAACTTAAACAATAATCAACGTAATAGCATTTTAGAAATGGTAAATTTAAGGTAACATTTTGTGAATAAAATAATTGTGCCTTTCCTATCTACCTTTTAGGTCAATAATGATCCTTCAATTTACTCTAGGTTTGGGAAAAAAAGTTTGGAGAACATTACGTGAAAATAATTATAAACCCTAAGATTCCTGTCAGTCAACATTATTGAACTCCATCTTACTATTACAATGTTATCACCAGTAACAGAAATATTTTTTGGCGTTTCGAAATTCCCCAGCCAAATATACAACATATCATGCTTCTCTTCATTATTGAACAGCACTTTACTATTACAAAGTTATCACCGATGAAAGAAATATTTTTTGACTAAACAACAGTGGTCACATGTCAGTTTTCGTGACTTATGTCAAGGCAGGTCAGGAAAGTTGGTTGGGCAGGATCCTTCTGATACTGCACCACAGCCAGGTTTTTTATGGCGTAAAACGGCAATTGACATTCAAGGTCGCAGCTTATCCTAATTTATGATCCTGTGCTTTAGTCACAATGTTGCAATTAAAAACGCGTTAGGATGCTAGAATATCTATTAAAAAAAACTATCCTGTGATTGTTGAATTTTTCAGTAACGTCTCTATCAAAAATTCACATGAGCAAAGTCTCCTGGATTTCCACTACAGAGTTACTGGTGTGGCTACATCTTTATCGATTAAGAATTCAGCTACCTCTAGCAAAACTGAGAGTCTAAAGTTCAACCTCTATCTTTATAACCGAACTTCGAACTATTTTAACATACCAATAGGTAACAATGTGTACAGTCTTTCAAACCGATGGTTTGGGTTCAATTTGGAATTTCGAAGTTTAGCGCAATACTGACATTGTTTACAAACTTTTTTTTAACTACAGGACAACATTGCTTGTATTCGTGTTAGAGGAGTTTGCACTTTTGGTTTTTTAATACATAATCTTGTTTAAATATACCTCCAGATGATCAAATTCTGAATATAAGTACAGGGTGTAGAAAAATAAGATGCTACCTCTCCTTAATTGAAAAATATTAAAGTTTCTTGTGTAGTCTTATTGTGAACATTTTAAAGGTAATGTAGCTTAAGATATACAGGTGTGATAAAGTTGTTTCCTTCTTTAACAGAACATCTATATATTTTAGTATCAAATGATAGCATGTTTAAGCTTGATTACAAAAGTATCAGGCTTTTGTAGTCAAAAATAAAATACTTTTAATGCTTTTTTTGGGCATTTCATCCACATAATGATTTTGTCAAGTTTGTTGAGTCGTATGTGTGTAAAAGAACTCAATTTATGGCCACAATTCCGATACACATGACTTCCAACATGGAAGAAGTAGTAGCAAATCAGGATCGTAGAGGGGAGTGTGCTAACGGCTGCTTTTTCAAGTTCGAACGAATTAGCAGGAGATAATATAAGAATATAAGCCATTTTTATATACATTATACGTTATTTAAATCTCCACATTTTAAAGATGTGAGTTGTAATCTCTTTTATATAATGATATTGACTACAACCTCGTGTAATTAATAAAAATGAATACTTATGCATAATTTTTTATTTTTGTCAATGCTCATTAGTTAATTTAAAAATTGATTGTAATAGATACCTATGCACTTCTCCATTTTTAGAGAAGTTTCATTAAGAAAAATTCGCCAATAGAGACGTCACTGTGAAAAGCTTTTGAAAAAATTTCTTCAGATGAGCGCGAATTTGGGTCCCTAGAACCCAAAACAAAGGCCCGTTAAATTTTTTTTATGTTTATTTTATACTGATTTCAACCAAACTTGACAAAAATCTTGTTTGGGCGAAAACCAAGCTCGAGTACGTTAATTAGCCTTTATGCTCAAGTTTTTCCGGTGGAAAATCAGGGAAAACTTTTTGAAAAAGCTATATTTTTGTATCAGAGTAACTGGAATGAGACTACATGTGGCATGCAAATAAACCTATGTTGTGAATTTTAAGTAATTTGGTACACAATAGTTAGTGTTTTCCAAATTAAAAATAAAATCCCAAAGACAAGTGTTGAGACGACTTAGTGGTTAAAGGCCAATGCCTGACAGACAGAGTAGTTAACTGCCACACGTAGATTAATTCATACAACAGGTGTAAACCATACATCAACGGTAACCAAACTAAATATATACCAGGCATAAAACATACTATCTGAACCAAAAATCGTGAAATCTCGGCCGCAACTATGGAAAATGACATGATATTAAAAATTTGCCAAGTGATTGTTATTTAACCGAGGGATTCAATCAATTATTAAAAGACACAATATTTGTAACTTTATGAACAGCCTCAAATACAGTTTTAGCACAGCATAGATATATTATGCTGTCGTATAATATATAAATGTAAACAAAATCAAGCCAAGTCTCTATAAAAATGATTCTAAAATAGTTTCTTTTATCTTTAAAGTTAAACATAAGATGTCATATAAGACCGAAATGGTCGTAGGATGTGTTTCAATGGTAATTCTACTAATTCTGTAATTAATTTTTACGTGTATTTTGAATATAATATCCCGGGCATGAAGCCGATCTAATGTATCATGTAAACAAAACGTTAGTTGACGTATGCCTACATGGCTGAGAGGCGTCGCGCTTGCCTCATAAGCAGAAGGTTACGTGATCGAATCCAGCTCGATGAATTTATATTTCTTTATGTTTTATTTTGACATTTGGAGTAACAATAGTGCACAGATTTCATATGTTTTGGACAAGATCTCATTTTTGTTTAAAACGTTTAAATAAGTTTGTCACCTTTGAGCCTGAAATTATAATTTTGTTATTGTTGATATTGAAAAAAACTGGTCTGATTAGGTTGACTAAAACGAAATCATACTGGCGATTAATAAGGAATAATAACCGCTACGTTTATAATTTGCCAGATATTTTACTTTTCTAAATATGAATTATGTTTCCTCCTGGAAATCTTCTGTATAACTTTAGTGAAATTAGCAATACAAGTTTCTTTCAAAGAGACTTACACTATTTACAGATATAGCAAAATTAGTTCTTTAGCTTCATAGAAAATTGAGTTTTGGGCATTTTTCTCAAAAGGGGTTAAAACACAAGATTTTTTTGATAATAAAGAGATATCAATGGTAACACCTTCGAAAGAATTCTTCAAATGTGCGTGCACTAGGACCTCTAAAATTGATCTTCAAGGTCTGTGTAAGTTTAAAGTATTAACTTTACTAATATGCCATATAATATTGTGTAAAATTCTTATGAAAATTCGCTACTATAATGCACTTGTTGCATCCCGAAATTTTATTAAATAAAACCTATAATTTGCTCTGGATCTTTATAATTGTTAGCTGCTATTATACCAGATTAATGAAATAAAAGTGTGTGTGTGTGAAAACACGTATAGTATGGCTTCAGACGAGTCCATTAGCCACAGGTAAAAATAAAAAAGTATATCACAACATAGAAGTAATTTGATTTTAACAATAAGAAACGATGAAACATTCAATGAAAGCTTTAGTAACTCTTGTTAATGTTCTATGTCTTACCACAGATACATTTCGCAGAAATATTACATTTTCTTATTTCAGAGACTATTTAAATTTTAAATTTAGAACAGATTAATTCTATTATAACTATGTAAAATTAACAGAAAGCAGGTACTTATATATCTGTAAGATTAATATTTATTCTACATAATAAAAGTCGAGACACAGCAAGTACGTTATGTTAGCAAATTTTCATAAAAATGTTTTTTAACAACAAATATGTCTTTTTTAATGAAATCAGGCATCAAATTTAGTTCCCAGTATAATCTATATAGTAGAAACAATGTACCCAATTTTATCAAATAAGCTTTTCGACAAAACTCCAAAAAAAAGTTTTTTGCATTAAATTTACAATTTTTTCACGAAAATCTGAAAACATTTTGTTGAAATAACTTATTAAACATTTATTATTATGCCCTTTACTTCTGAAACACAAAATACAGACTGTCATATTTGAAACAATTGAGTTACCACAGTTAGAGTTTTTTTAACTCAGTCACTATTTGAGAGTGTCCTGGGCATGTCATATCAATTTTTTCATGAAATAATATAAACGAAAACTTCTCTGAATGTGTGGTTTGCATTAGACCCCGATTTTTGTTGGTAAAAACGACGGATCATAATTTTTGATATGTGCCAAAAATGTGAAAAGTTGCAAAACAATTGAAATAACTCGAAAACAAACATGCATTACAATTCAATAGAAAATGCAAAAATGCAATAATATAAGGGGTGTTCGATTTAAAGAAAATTTGTATCACCAACGACTTATGGGCCAATTATGATTGTCGAAATAATTGTTATAAGATGCAGCTCAAATTGCAGCTAATCATATTTAAAGCATTTAATGAAAATTCGCTACCATAAAGCACTTGCTGTGTCCCGAATTTCTTTTCTAACAAACATACATTATATTTCGGTCAAAAATGCAATAAGGCGTGTACCATTAATATATATATATATATATATATATATATATATATATATATATATATATATATATATATATATATATATATATATATATATATATATATATATATATATATATATATATATATATATATATATATATATATATATATATATATATATATATATATATATATATATATATATATATATATATATATATATATATATCAATCACCAACGACTTATGGGTGACCCGGTGATTGTAGAAATATTTTTTTAAGATCTAGCCCGAAACACCCTATAATTAACTTATACAACTGTTTCTCGTATCTTGTATATTAACAGTAATATTGAGCTTTACCGCAGAAATGCGTCACACCGTATATATGTAAACAGATAAAACTGAAACTAACCTCGGATATGCCTCCTAGGGGTCCTAGTTCGCGCTAATTTGAAAAAATCTTTTTAAAATTCAAATGTTGCGGTCTCCTCTATAGTGAATTTCTTGCACGAAAATTTGCTAAAAATTATAGAGAATTAAACCATAAACTCTATAACTAAAGCTACTGCTAAAGCATCAGAGGAAGGGTCCATTTGAAATGAATTTTTTGGAAACATGTTAGTAAAATGAAACTGGAAGTTCAAGACTTGTAAAACACATTTCTTACAACATATTCTGTACATAGTACGTATTAGCTTCAGGATCTGCCTAAAAGTTGCCAATTTTGACGTTTCAAAACGCGACTTTAGACGTTTTAAGAGGAAAATTTATCAAATCTCAAAGCAATTTTTCTGGAATTTCTCGATCTTTTTGCGCCAAAAAACTTAGTCTTTGTCTGTAAAATACTAGGATTTTGTTATCCACACAAATTATTTTACTTTTGTGTGTTTATCTGGTCATCAGTGGCACCCATTTTTTTTCTTTTGTAACGAACTAGGACTATTTTGAACAATGGCAAATTCGCATGGAGCGTGTATTGTAGTGATAAAGGATGGATGTATATTGAAGGTGATAATAACTAAATATGTGTAAATTCAAAATAAAATATTTTACAGCAATAGTTGCCTTATTTTATAGCCACATCTCGTATATGCAAACTTATGTTATCATAGGTAATTGTAAAATAATTTTGTTCGCAAACACAACAAATATTTAATAATTCTTGTTGCCTTAACTTGCACTTGTGAAGTCAAAAGATAAGTTCTACACCTGTATCAAAGAATTTATGTAACATTTCTAAAATATTGACAATACCTAAAGATGCAAATACAAGTGTTTGTTTATCTATTTGTCATGTTTGGTAACAACAAATTTGGTGAGAGGACTAACTATAATATCCAACTTATTGATTTGAACTGCACTTTTTATGAAAATACTTTACCAAAACACACGAAAGGAATTTTAGCTATTTTGCAGTATGTTCGAACTAGCATACACAATAAAAAGCCTCTTGCATGAGATCTATATTTGTTTACTTCACATATTTTTAGAAGCTGTTATTACTACTTATTATTCCAACATAACCACATTAATTAGTAAACATAAATTGCTTCAATATAATTAGTTTATCGTCTATGGCTTGAATTTGCTTTAAGCGAAGCCAAATCATTCTCAAAAGAAAATGTTAATTTCATCATTAAAAAAAATTTGTTTTGAACAAAAAATAAACAAACGAAAATATTTTTCTGTTCAATTTAAATCATTATAAAAATGTTTCACTCAATAAATTAACAAATCAAGTGACAGTTCTTTTGGGCACCATGCATTACAAAAGAGCATTAGAAAGCATTAAACATGTCAATTAGCTGTTGAAAAGCAGCAATCAAAACAGTTCTCAAAAGGAAAATGTAATATCAGATGACAAGCTTTTTAGACCAGTAATGTAAAACCAAAAAATTAGACGAATTGGAAATAATTGCTACAAAAGGTTTTATTATTTTTAGTGGCTTTATTTGTGGTCCAATATGACTATCCTAGGTTTCTCCCTCCATCGGCGAAGTTGTGCTTAAGTGGTGGGGGGTAAAAATGTGCCCTCAAAAGGGGTATTTTTGCAGTTATATTTCGTAAAGGACTCACAATATCGAAAATATGGTCCTAATAAAAGTTGTAGGGTATTAAGTTCTACATTGAATGAGATCAGACGCATATTTTTTGGACCACTCGTTCCCATACTAGTGCTCATCAAAGTTGGATAAATTTTTACATATTTATGAAAAATTTTCGTTTTAACTTCTGCATTCTTGTAATATCTAAACTAACCCATATATCTATAAAGTGGTCCATACAAATGATGATGAGACTAAAACTGAATTTTTTGGACCACCCGTTTTTGTAAAGTTCCACCTTAAAGTTTGACCAACTAATGCAGACCCTAATGCGCTTGTTAAAAAGTACCAGAGGGCTCAGTCATGGCCGCGGCATTTCAGACAGTACTCTGAGCAGATGGATTCTGACCAGGCTAACTGTTACTACAGTAACCCAGCAGGTTGAAGAGTTTTGTGGGGTATCATTCACTACCTCGGAGCAAAATGTTGATGCGAGGGATACTAGAGTGCAGCGTGACAATGCAGACCTTTAGAAGTTTAATGAGTGGTTCAATCCTATGATCCTCTTTACTAATTTTGTTAACACTAACTTAGGAACATATAACCTGTGGCCAAGAGACATATGTCTAAGGCCAGAGCCGTGCACTTGCAAGGTGAACGCCACACACACACACAAATTTTGTTATGTCCATCAGCACAGGAATCATCGGAGATGACTCAATCAACTGCCACAAAGTGTCTGAAATTGGCAATTCCTCAATGCTTGCCTTGGTTGGTCAAACCTTTGGAAAAATCAGATTTGTCAAAAAAAGAAGAATAAAAACTATACAGGGATTCAAATCTAAGGTGACCATTGATGGGGAGGATGTACCAGTGAACCCTAAAAGCATATTCCACCAGATAGCACACCTCAAGAAATCCGATGAACAGCTTAAAGAGTTCTTCCATTATGAGCTGGTACAGCTCTCTCTGTTCGATGCAGTTGGAATGAGGTAAACCTGGAAGGAGCAGCTTTTGTCATCAATGGTGGATTTCTCCTCCACCGAATTGTGTGGAGAAATGGTGAAACATTCTAATTAATCCCAACCAAATACGTTGACTACCTAAAAAGGCACTACAACCGAAGGGTGACACTTGTGGTGTTTGTGGCTACCCAGAAGACCTGCCCACCAAGAGCATCAAATCTGCTGACCGCCTCAGCCGAAGCAAAATACACTACTACTTAAGTCATCTGTACCGAGTTAACGGTGGTGACCATGACTCAGGGGCTCAGTTCCTTTTTAGCGACAAAAATAAAGTGTGTCTCATTAGCTTACTTACCGAGAGGCTTGAAGGTGAAGGTTTCTCAGTAAAGCAAGCTATTAAAGATGCAGACCACCTGAACGTTGCACAGCCCTTGAGGCATCACAGGAGCATGATTAGGTGATGGTAGGTAATTCACTTTTGGTTTCATCAAACGTAGAATTTATTCCTCTATAACTTTTGTATAGACCACCTTATTGATAGATGGGTTAGTTTAGATGATATTACCAAAAAGCTGAAGTTAAAACGAAATTTTTTCATAAATATGTAAAATTTATTCAACTTTGATGAGCACTAGTATGGGAACGAGTGGTCCAAAAAATATTCGTCTGGTCTCATTCAATGCCCTACAACTTTTAATAGGATCTTGTTTTCGATATTGTAAGTCTTTTATGAAATATAACCGTAAATCCTCAAAAATACCCCTTTTGGGGGTACATTTTTACCCCCAAACACAACTCCACCAGGGGAAAAACCCAGAACAGTCTTATTGGGCAACAAATGACGCCATTAAAACAATAAAACCTTTGGTTGCAATTATTTCCGATTTGAATTTCAAGCCTACTGGCGCCTATTTATGTAAAAGCATTTTTCTTCTTCCAGAGGTTTTATTTAATTATGATTTTTTAATATTACTGTAGACATCACACATTACTGTTTTGTTAACCATTATTTTGTAAGCTTACATGCTTCATTTTTGCAATATGTATAGTAACATTCTAAAAAACTATTTTAATAAAAGATAATTAACATCAGTGAGATGAATTACAAGTGACATTTCTATCTAACAAACATTCTGAAAAGATAATTATCTAAAACTACAAAAGTAACAAATAAATCAATACCTTTTACTAAAATAAAAATTTCAATGCAAATAGCGACCAAAGAACATTAAAGTTAGCATGCTTGCATCCACTAAAGTGTACTATAAAAAAAAAACGACAAAAAAGATCTGTAAACTTTGAACTGCATACAACACAAAAAAAAAACCAACTATGCTTGTTTACTTTCCATCAAACACCTCACCTGTTCGGTAGGTGGTGGGGGCCCACTCCTAGGCAATACAGGTAACGGGGCACTAATTGTACCCAACTTGCAAGGTCTCAGCTATTTATAAATTATAAACAAATCAATCAACATTTAAATAGTCATTTTCAAACAATCTAGTTTGTGAAGCAAACTTTGCAGTAAAATGTACAAGCTACAATAAACAAGTGAAACTAAACAACACGATGTGGGTTTAGTATCTACGAGGTAGACGCCAAATGTTTTTGCCCGACTATATTTCAGAGGTAAGGGATATCTAATCACAGTAAAGGAAAATAATAAGAAGCGAAACCGAGGGTGCATGAAGATCAGTTCAGATTTAGACCTGGCCGAAGAACTAAAGAAGTAGTGCTGGCACTGAAAACAATAGGAGAAAGGAGGCTTGACAAATTGTAGACTTGAAAAAAGCATTTAGTAATGTGGATTAAAAAATATTGTGTAAAGAAGAGAGTTGGATTGGAGGGATATGCGCAATATTTACAACCTGTACAAAAATCAAAGTAATGTAACAAATATTAACGCATATGAAATTGAAGCTAAAATAAGAAAAGCTGTACAACATGGATGCCCATTATCGCCATATTGTTTAATTATTAATAGAAGCAACAGTAAATACGCCAAAGGAAGACATTAGGTATAAAAATAATCAGACTGCAGTTACGCTGATGACAGGATTGGAGAAACAGAAAAATAATTACGATGTATTCTGAGTGTGCTGGATACCGTGTTAAAAATTTTCAAATTAAGAATGGATACAACAAAAAAAAAAGTAATGAAGATAGTGAGGATAGGACTGTGAAAACGGATATACAGCTAAATGGCCAACAACATGAACAAGTATAAATGTATCTTGGAAGTATTACTACCAATAATGGTCAATGTAGCAAAGAACTGAGAAGCAGTATCATGATGGGAATGCAAGCACTCAATAGACAAATTACTTTCCAGTGATAAACATTTTAACTTGGACCTGAGTAAGAGGTCTATCAAGTCACATCTATGGAATGTTGTATGGGGTGGAAAGCCGTACTTAGACTAAGCAGCATATAAAAAGAATATAAGCCTTTGTAATATGGACATGCAGAAACATGACAAACAAAATGTACACCAATATAAAGACGAACATAAGTGTGCTGGAAGAGGAAAAATAAATGACGTTTGCTAAAAGAAATTGGGAAGGAAGGCACAATTAATGGACATATTCCGAGACATAATAACTTTTTGAGATAATTACTTAAAGGACACATACTTGGAATGAAAGGAAGAGGTACACCAAGAAGAAAATGTTTGGGAAACCTGGCAAAATTGATGAGGTGTAGAAGCTACTATGAAATGAAGAGCTACTGGAGACAGTCATGGTTGCCATGTCGCATTTAGAATGTGATGATGATAGGAATACAGGCTCCATTAATTTTAAAACATTTATTTGATCTGGAAATCAACATTTTAATAAATTTTAAAAAGCACAATGGAGCTTTAATTTAAAATGCTCCAAAACAACCTCCTGCAATTCATATCAAAGTTACACTTTCAACCAAAAAAGTTCTTTTTAAGTTTTGTAAATTGACAATGGTCAGACTGGATAAAGGAACTCTTCATTCACAGTAACCTGGACAATTGCAGCCTTATGGACAGGAGCACTGTCTTGCAAAACATGGAAAGTTGAACTCAGCATGTCATGGTTTTTTCCTTGATAGAACTGTGCGATCTTTGCAGTAAGCTGCCAAATTACTCCTCATTTACCACTGTGTTTGTGTTCCCTTCAGGTCAATTGTCAAGATTCATTTTGAAGCTCAAAGTATTGTTGCCATGGCATTTTTTTGTCGATTAAGCCATCTTTGATTTCCTTAAGACATTTTTCATCCAATTTGTTTTTTTTTTCGCTAGGTGATTATGCTTTCATGTGGTAATGGATGAAATAACTTCTTTATTGTTGCGACTCGGGTTTTGAAATCGCTGTGTCTATACAGGATACCCATCAGGCACTAACCTTATTTATATGAAGATGCTAATGAGGAATGTTTCATGGCTGTATCGGAAAACACTAATCTTGTTAAAAGCAACATGAAAGCACTTCAACTGGTTCGTTCGCCTTTAATGCTTTTTTAGTCCTATCAAAATTGCTTTGTGATAAGTCTTTTCTACTGAGAAATTTAATCATTTAATTGATTTTCCACATAGTGCACAATACCAACTCAAGTGAGTAATATCAGAAACTAATCAGCTGCTGAAATTATTACGAATGTTAAAACAAAGATAGCTACATCTGATACAGCCGCTATTTCGTTTCTATTAATATTGGGATATTGTAGTCATTGGAAACTCTTGGCGCTTACCTCGTAGACAAGCTCATTGGTGAGTCGATGGGGAATGCTCTAAGATATTGAAACAAAAATACTGATTTTTGAAAATGTAAGTTGTACTTAGAGAACACAATCTAACACAACATAGTTTGTGACCCACCAATCATTTCACCAAAAAATGTTGAGTAATGTAGATTAGGACTAGTAAAGCAATTTCCTTTGAGAGAAGTAGGTTCACAATTCGCAACTTATCCCATGACCTAGTAATATATTCTCAATTTCAAAATCAATCATTATTACTTTTTTCTTTTTAAGGGATCTGTTGATTTTTTTTATCAAACAGACCCTCATAATACTTTAACCTTTAACACTTTTCGTTTAAATATATTGTTACATGAAGGTAGGCGCATATTATTCACACTGCATGGGACGGACGGAACGGATTTTATTTGGCTACATCGCATACTATTCGCAATCTTTTGTTTCAGAACGGATTTCAATTTTGCGGTAGTGTAATAAAATAAAAATATCTGGTATCGCAATGGGCTCAGAAGATTTGTTTTTATTAGCAGCTCTGCTGGAAGAAGAAGAAAGAGACCAGCAATGCAGAAAACGTAAAGGCATTTTTCTGTCCATCCAATAAATATGGGTAGACAGTTACATGGTGAATTTCATACATTATTTAATCAACTTCTAGAAGATGATGTGAAGTTCTTTAACTATTTTAGAATGACCTGCGAGAGTTCTCTTAATTACTAGATACTCTAAGTTAGACTCTACAGAAGAAGAATACATCTTTTGGACAATTTATAAAAATTACATTTTAATTACCAGACTGCTTCATTATTTTTGCGATCTCTTCCCACATGTCTTGCCTCCTCTGTAAATTGGACTAATGAGGATGTTTTAGATTGTATAATTCTTCATAATTCTGTATGAAATCAGAAACTGTAGTTAGCAGATGCGTTTTGCGTGTTGGTACAGGTCGCATAGTGTGCGGAAATGCAAATGACTCATCAACACACACTGATTCAGACAGATTTATTGGTCTCTGGACGATGTTGTATCGCAATTCCGTTGATGCGAACCGTCCGGTGAGAATGATATGCGATATGCAATGTTATTATTTAGGATAGCAAACAAAAATGCGATCTGTCAGTTCCGTCCGTTCCATACAGTTCGAATAGTATGCGCCTACCTTGAATGTGATCTACTGTATCCAAACCCTGTTTTTAAGCTCACTTAATAAAATATTTATTAGCCTGCCAAATTAACAATACAATTTAAACTGCAAAACTTCAGAATGCCTCTGTGAACATTGTTAACAAATACTTTTCCTTTCCTCAGACATAAAAGTGAGTAAAACATTACTGATCGAACTTACTTGCAATTCCTTTGGATTAACAAATTCCAAAGCATGCCTCTTGATGGCATGAAGTGCAGCATCAGGAGCATACCCGGGATGGGGAGTAGGTGATGTACTGTTTGGAGTATCAGGTTTGCTGGCATTCTGTGACATCTGCTTCCGTCGTATCATGCTCTGTCTCATAGCCTGCGTTACAACAAGGTGGTTATACATTTTAATTTAATGTAATTGCTTACTAACAAACTTACCTCCAAATTACAATGTTTATCATGTAAATGTGTCATCAAGGAAAAGCGTTTTCGTTTCATATTATCACAGCGATCCCACTGGCATATTATTTCCTCACTGCCTGTCGGGCAATGAGCTGCACAGGCATGGAGATAAACTTGATTTGCTGACTTAAATCTAATATCACTGAAAACAAAAACTATTAATAGTTTACTTAGCTTGAAAAATTTAACGATTGTTACTTTCGCCTTATCTGAGGACTTCTTCAATGCCATAATGCATATTTTTACAAACATGAGCTTTAAAACTTTGCTAAATGACAAATACCTGAGGCTCTTTGTAATGTTCAATTCTTTCTTCAAATTTCATGTCAATTTTTTTATCCAAGCTTGTCAAATCCCTCATCAAAAATTGATTGAATAAATCGATGTCTGTAACGTTCCATGGTCTATTAAGTTGAATTTGACAGAACAAACAAATTCTTTAGACAGGTCTTACGGTTATATGATTTAGATTAAATTACTTATTTTACGTTCACATTTCTGACAACAAATAATTTGAATGGATGATCATGAAGATGTAAATACTCTACAGTTACTGCAAATAACATAGTGGTTATTAAAGATTCAGTTGTCTTGTGGGTGTTACAAATGTTAAATGAAAAATTAGGGGCAGATCTGGCATTCTATAATAATAGTTTATGTTTGACAAGAACCTAGTTTGTGTTTACTAAGATTATTAAGAAAAAATGGTAATATTGCACCCCTACTACTATCGTTTGCTTCACCGCCATGAAGTTAGCAACAGTCCAGTATCAGTGGCAACAAAAAGTTCAGATGGGGGTTAGGCAAGTAGGGTTTACGAAAAAATTATTGGATGTTGTGTATCGCAAACTCATTTTAAACATCATATCTAGATTACCTTAAACGAAGTGTTGTAACTAAATATAGTTCCAAAAAAGTTCAATATTTTCACATACTAATGGGAAAAAAAAACAATTACAAAATTTAAAGAGACCACAGTCAAGCAAATCAATATTTTCACAATTCTAATGGGGAAAAACAATTACAAAATTTAAAGAGACCACAGTCAAGCAAAATCAAATACAAAGGGCTTACTAAAATTTTACTAACTAGACGTGGCTGCATGAAAACTTAAAAAATGAATCACTTTCAAACAAAGTTATTGTCAGGTCAGGTCAGGTCAAAATTTATCTTCTAAAGAATGATTTTTAGGAATATTTAATAAATAATATTTATATAAATGTGAAGGTTCATCTCTATGCAGCTATTTTGGCTATTGTTGGCGGAAGTTGCGGTAGTAGAAGGAGCAAAATTAGGAAGAAATTCAAAAAGTGACATTAAATTAAATAGTTTTGAAAGTTTTAGAGGAGGGTGCTCAACCAAATAGTATTAATACAATCACAAGCACAGACTTTTTGTAAGACACATTGTATAATTTTAGTCACAAATAAATAGTTAATTACACTGGGGGTCAACACTAGATAAGCCATTACAATACTATATTTGAGTGGACTTCTTTCTATAAAGTTGTCAGACAGTTGTGACCACAAAAATTAGTATTTTACTGCAAAATATAAGCTTATCTTTGTTTAACTATTTCCCGGTAGCAAACTCTATTTCTGCATTTTATAAATTATTTTTTATATGTTCAAATTGTTGTATCAAAACTAAATAATTTGTCTTAATTCCACAATCAGTTAAGTAATCAGCTGCTAAAGTACACTTGGAGAACCCAAATCACCACAACATATATTTTTAAAGACCTCACGATCGTTTCACTAACAATGTTAGCGTCATCAGCTGCTTACATAACTTTTCCCCCTAACCAACATAAAAATCTCTAACATTTGGAAACATTTTTCAAAAAGTCCCAGACTTCCCTGGTGACTTTTTAACATTACGGAATTTCCCCGATTCTCTCCAGTTATCCAGACAAGTGGTACTATTCAGTGAATTTAAAGGATTTTTGTAATAGGTGATATAGACTGATAAAAGAATTTGTGATGATACATAAACTAAGGTAAATACAGGTAGGGAGGTGTTAGAAGCTATGACTACTGTCACAAGAAGATTCTTCTGGAGCTGCACACAGTCATCCACACTCGAAATACTTGCAAATAACTTAATGTCATCTGGATACATTGAAAAAGGAACATGTAAAACATATTTAACTGGGTCGATAATATATTAAACAACAGTGGACTGAGTATGGAACCCTGCGGCACTCACTAAATAATGTTATAGATGGATTTGGATCCCCTGACCTCAACATTGCCTGCTTCCAGTCAGGTAAGAATTGAATAGACCAAGCAAGCCCGCAGAGAATCAGACAGCCCTCAGAGAATCCGACAGCTCTCACCCTATCAATTAAAACATAATAATTTAGACAATCAAAGGCCTTAGATAGCTCAGAATACACAAAACCAACCCGTGAAGAGCAGTCTAGATGGATGCAATGAACTGTGTAATGTCAACTAAATTCGTCACAGTCTATCTCCCAGGAATGAAACCATGCTGACAAATCGAGAGTCTGTTCTTGAAGTGTAACAATATTCGCTGAAAAAGGTAGGCCTTTAAAATCTTACAGAAGACACACAGTATTGCTATTGGTCGATAGTTTGATGGGTCACTATTATCCCACACCTAGAAGACAGGAAAAACTTGTGACAGCTTCCAAATCATAGGAAATATGCCAGATCTAAAAATTAATTTAAAAAAATTCTTAAGGGATAAAGAAAGCATACAAGTAGTCTCGCACCAAGAAGCCAACCAGGAACTAGATCAGGTCCACAATCTACAAGACACGTTAGCTAATTCTTTTAGCAGCTGCAATGATTTCATCATTTGTAAAGTTATCGACAAAAAACACTGTGATGTTACTAGAAACTAAGCTGGGGGTTTTAGATGAAGAGATGGAGGTGGAACGAGAACATTTTGCAAATTAAGAAGCAAAATATCAACTTCTAGTTAGATGTATTATTAATAGAGGAATTTTGACTGCGACTAGAACAGTTCCACAACTTTTCAGGATTAGACATAACCTCTCTTTCAACCCTCTGGAAGGAGTTCACTTGAGAAAGATAAATGTCTGACTCAAGTTTTTGCCTTAGCTTCCTAAATGTATTTTGAAACTTTTCATCTCCAGATTTCTAACATACGCCATAATGAATATTTATATTGGAAATTGACATTTATTTGTTTGAAAAACCATGGACAATACCTATTACATGCACTTTGAGCAGCCCTGAGAACATAGAGATCAAATAAATCATTCTGGAATAGAAAGAGTTTAGCATATAACTGAAGCTCAACCAAGCACAAGCTACCAAGGCCTGCATATAATCTGAGAAAATTTCATTTTTGGAAATTATATATTTGCCCAGTGGTACCAACAGTGGATAAGACCACTGAACCTTTGACCTGAAACTATATGAATAAGAAATCACAGGTAAATCAAGAGCCTCCTCTACCAAGCAAGTCTCTGTAGACAAAACTACGTCAAGCATTCTATTGCTAGTCTCCCAGAGACGATTAAATTGTTCCAGAAGTAGATTACAAAAATTTTGAAAAGGAGATACACGAGTGGAGGGGTTGTCTTCTTACAAGCATTTCTGCCATGTTAAAGACTAAGAATGTCTTACGACCATATTTTA